>JAHWFP010063294.1:0-11085 GCA_023313725.1 Lithobius niger
ATGGCTCCATGATTTGACCGTTTTTGGGAGTAAAAGAGCCAGTTTTTTTTCAAGTGCTTCTGTTTACTGTTTCCTGTTATAAATGTAAAAGAAAATGTTATGTGTAGCGTAAATATAACTTTTCTATGTTCGCTGCAGTCGCCTGGGAAGCTCTATGAGCTGGGAAAGGTAAGTTGTTATGGTATTTGACGTCATCTGGAATGAATGCTCTGCTTACTGACCAACGCTGCTCAGTTATTTTCCATGCAATTAACAATTTCCTTAGTAACTACTATTTAGTGTTTTACTTATTATTGGCTTCTAGTTGAAAGCCGTATAATTTTTTTGTATCTGAGCGTGCTTAACGTTTTATCAATATGCATGCTGCGATGCAGTTTTGTGTTGGTTTTTTTCTTATGTTAATTTATGACTCAAATTATATTTCCAAATGCGAGTGAAATGTTTTAGTACTGTGTATCATAGATTATTTGCAGTTTTTTTAGATTATAAAACATGTACCGCAAATCCCTGAGTTATAGAGACCATGGTCTAAGGGCTATGACCATGCATGCCTACCGGCTGTCATTGAAAAAGTTTCGTCTGTAAGACTAGTGTTTAATTCGAAACATGCTTTTGTTCTTAATCTCTAGACTACATATAATCACTTGGGTTTTTTTTGCGCTGTAATTTTGATTCAAATATATAAGCTAACTTTAAAAATGTTGGTAAAGTTCCCAAAGCACTATCGGTAAATGGCAATTTGTCATTCCACGATTACCTTTCTCTTCTACAGGTTTGATGCTCTCTTTGGTGTAGCTTGTAAGCAACGTTATCCATATTTTCAGTAACTGCCATTGATTTCTATTAACAGCACATACAAATACGTACGTAGTATTCTTTTTGTTAGTTTCCGGTGTTGCAGCACTAAACAAATGTTATTTTACGGCTGTGCTGATTATCCTTGAAGTCTTTGTACGATTTATTGCTATGTGAAGAATTGTTTAATGCATTTCATATGAGAAAAGAAAATGCTGTTGCGCAATATACAATACAATGAACACTCACCTTGGTTTTTCGTCTGTTGGAAAGTTGGAAAATAAAACCTACAGAGCAGAGATACCGCACTTAGGAATATGACAGCGGCCGCAATCAGACAATACGGCATCTGCAAGGAATGTGTTGGTAAAGGACGGCGCCAACGGCAGCGTCCTCGCTTGATAATTGTGGGCAACTCTGTGCTCACAAGCACAGCTAGCTACCTTTATCGTATGTTGAGGTTTTCACAAGGTTCTGGAAGAAAAAAAAAGAAAACCTTTTTTTTTTATCAGACTCTTAGAACAAACGTTAAACAGTACTACTGTGTATTCCCATTTGTACCAGTAAATCGCGCAGCACTGAAGATACTTATGTATTGTTCACGATGTGTAGGGTAGCAAACTACTAACACAATAAAAAAGGTTTTATGATCTTGCTTCTGCTGGATTTGGGTTCGCATAAAAGACAGTGGCCTTATATACAGGTCGTGGGCTTGTGTTCAGAAACAAACTGGGTCTTAAATTTGGGGATTTATAGTCTGACGTGGTCCTCCACAACAGCAGATAAAAATAAATTTAGCTTTCAACTTTAAACTGCTAGTTTCATTATCATATTAAAGTTAGATGCACACTGTAGCGCAGAGCTGCTGGAAATGTTAGTAGTAGGCTGTATTCTAATACTTTCTAGTTATGCTGCGTGAAAAACATTTCTTTCGTAACGGGTGCGTTAGGGCTGAATTTTTTTTTGTGGTACAACTCTTTATTTTGTATCGTTATTGGGAAGAATTAGTAATTTCACCAAATACTGACAGACCTTGATGTTCCCATACACCAATTTTTGTTTTTTCGAATTTTTGAATTCTGCTTATCTCAAGTCTATAGTTTAAAGCATTCTGATGGCATTTACCGTAAATCGTGTATTAAAAGCCCAGTTGAAGCTTAAGCCCTCGCCCCCAAAAAAAATACTGTAAAATACTGTAAACGCCGGTTGCCGGTATTTTCTGTAAAGTCAAAATCAGGAAATAGTGGAGTTAAAGCCCGCCCCTCAAATTGTCATTTTTCTATGAAAAATTACCTACAAGTTATTATGTGAATAAAGATAGTACTGCTTGCTATGTTTACTGGCCCCTTCTCCCTCCCCGTAGTAATAGTGGACTCTTCCTTTAGCTCCTAGCACCTGCACAAGGCCTGGCCATCTCTCACCTAAGCCTCCTCCCTTCTTCACAGCAATTAAAAGGATGTAAAAATTGGTCTTTCAGAGATCGTTCAAAAGCTTCGATTTCTGTAATAGATGTCCAGAAAGGTTAGAAAATTGATAATACATGATTTAAAGCCCACCCCCTATTTTTACCAAATTAACTGCATAAGCCCATGGGCGTTTAATCCATGATTTACGGTAATGAAAAACAGTAAATCAGTCCCGAAAATGCACAAACCATTTGTAATGTTTTCGCTTTAATGTTTTCGCTTAAATGTTTTTTAGCAAATCACGTTCGAAAATAATAATAAAAAAAACTTATTCACTTTTGAAAGAGAAAAATTACTGAGGATGCGACTTTTTTTTTCCTTTAGCTGGCCCTATTCCTAATTTTCTGCCATTACTAGTTATAAGAATAGCCATGTTTGAATACAGGTTTAAAAATTTATTTTACTTACAGCAACTGAAGGCTGCTGAAAGATACATCAAGCGGTTAGAATATCAGCTGTCTCAGGTTAGTGGTTTGATTGAAAAGCGCAAGTTCTCAGAAAATTGGAAACTCTATGTGGGAGTACACAAAATCTGACCTTGGCTCGGGGGTCGAGAAAATTCTGTAACAGACTAACCTGGTTACAATGGGCCAGGCCGAAATTTGCATAATTTTGGGGCAAACTTCGTTCCAGTGGGCCAAAAAAAAAAGTCTTTAAGTGTTTTTTGTCTCCAACTACATTAATGGGTTTAGAGAAATATTGCAAAGTAAATAAAATGGCAAAGGAAACTAACACTTTTTTGAAGTATTTTAAGTATTGTGGGTCAATTTTGGTTCAGTTTCTGGGGCATTTGGAAAATTCTTGAACTCCGCCTTGGCTAACTGGTGGAATTTTAAAAACATGTTGCTGTTTGGCTTATTTCGCATGTTATGTAATTTTACAGAGATTTGAATGCGTTAATTCATACATTAGATTCAGAATGTAATTGCTTGAACGACATATTTATTTCTTAAATGCGGGCTTTCGGAATAGAAAGAAACAATCTGCACTTTGTTGCCTCGACTACTTCATGCAACAGTGAAAACCAAACACTATGAGGAGATAGACAAATTAGCAAACAATTTTTGGCACGGGGTGCCATCTGTTGTCACTGGAAAGCTGTAGGGACATTACAAGCAAGCTCGGATAGAAAATTGTACTGTAAGCACGGGGTAGCACTGAAAGTTATCGTGCGAGCATATATTTGGGCAAACAAGCTACAATGGAAGTCCTTGGATGCTAAATTTGTACTGGCCTCAGATAGGTTAAACAGGGTTCGTACACGGCCTTGAATTCCTTGAAAAGTTAAATTTCAAAACCAACCTTGAAAATTGGCATTTTTTTTTGTAAGAGCCTTGAAATGGCCTTGAATTTTGTTAGCTTACTATGTTTGATGAAATACGGTCAATTTATGCTTAAATTCATAAATAAATAAATAGTTCGTCAGCCTAATGCTTATCTTCTGTTAACGACACGACGTGCCTTCGTTTGTCTTCACATATATGTGCGATATTGGAAAGGCAACTTGTCCCGCGATGGGAGCATAATAAATAACTTTTAAATGGCTATTTTTTCAATTATAGAGTATAGGCTAGCAAAAAGATTGAATTTATTTTAAGGTAATTTCAATCTTTTTAACAGTTTAGTGTGCAAAATGGTCTTGAAATTGGCTTGGAGTTGGCCTTGAAAAGGCCTTGAAAATGGTTTCGTCTCTGGTGTAAGAACCCTGGTTAAAAGTATTGGGGGAAGGTATGAACTAAAACGTCATACCCTGTACTTGTCCGGTCCTCTGTATGTAGCACAAGCTCTTAAAGTGGCACTATCACCGATTGAAAGCAGACGAATTCTGACAACATCTAGCTCTGTGTAGTACCATCTAGCATTTACTTGCACCAAGCGAAGGAATGCATAACGGCATTTCTTTTAACGAAACAAACAAGCCATGTCATCCATAATTATTGAGTGAAAATTTGGTTCATCCTCGTGCACCTGCGAGCAAGCTATAAAGATTAACAATATCAATGTCGCTAGATGGCGCCACGGTATTTTCGTTCGCATTTCAATCGGTGATAGTGCCACTTTAACTAGTAGTATACATAAGATCTATGATTGGCTCCTTTTAGTTTTTTATGAGGTTTGGGCCCCATTTATGCTTTTTAGCTCCCACACACCCGTTTTCCGTATAATACATTGCTTGTAGCTTCTGTTTCCGTGGACACTGCCACCTTGATTATTACTAAAACTCAGTGGGAAATTGGCACGAGGCTTCCATAGGCTCAGTTAAGGCTCAAGTCAGTTACTGTAAGTTAATTTTGCTTTGTGAGTAGTTGGCGCAAACGAAATGACGAATGAAATCCTTGCTAGCTGTTACTTTAACTGTCGTTAGTGCAACTGCTCTTACAACGGCATAGTGGCAAAAAATGGTAAAATTGGTAAATATCAAATTTGCTATTGTATGCAGTTAATTTTAATTGTTCTTTTTGTATTTAAGAGAGTTAAAAAAAAAGGCCTATCGTTATAAAAAGTGTAAACTACAAAATTTACCCTTTTGAACCAAACTATGGCTACGACTGATTGCTGATCTTTGAACATTAATTTGAAAAGTTCAGTATCAGCTGATTTAACACTGATTGCTTAGTTATCAGTTTGGCAGAAAATTTAGCACGATAATCAATACAGCCTGAAAAAACAATAACAGTAACATTAACACCGCCAGTCTGAAAAGCTAATAGTTCACCTAAATTAGTTAACTTGGAATTTTCGAAGAACACCTTTCATCTTCATCAGAAGCACAAGTCACATAGTTTGAAAACAACGGGTGTTACTTGTTCAAACTATTTTTGTTGTGCTTCTGATGAAGAAGAAACGTGTTCTTCGAAAATTCAAGTAGACTGATTTAGGTGAACTTTTTGCTTTTCAGACTGGTGGTGTATAGTGTTATTGTTTTATTAGAATGTTATTTGATCGCCACTGTTATCGACAATTACCGGTGAGCAATACAGCCTTAATAAGTAACATTGTTGTAAATGTTTTATGAGAAGCAACAACTACAAACTGTTTTTGTATACATACATTCTTGCCTCTAGTTTTTTTTCTTGTGTATATGTCTACGAGCTGAACTTTTTTTCATTGCCGTATATATTTTTTAGCTTGAAGAACTCCATGAGAGGTATACAGTTCAGCAGAAGCTTCGGGAAGGCATGAGAACAATGGCTTCTGCGTATGTTTCATCGTCTGGACGAGAAAGGGATGCTGCCCTAAATAGTGTAAAGGCCAGTTACCGAGAATCGACCGATGTAATGTGTGCCATTGAAGTGCAGCTGGAACAAATGATGGGCACGCTTCATTTTCAAATGAAAGGTAAAGATAATGTCCGTAAACCACATGTATCTTGTCGAGACGCAGCCATAATACAAATAATGAAGAAAAATCTCACCCAGCTACTCCCATTATAGTTTCTAAAGCGGAAGACAAGTTAAAGACACTATGATGGATTGCTGAATCCATCACCAATCCATCATCACTATTTTAACTTGTCTTCCTCTGAAGAAACTCTACAGCAAGTGCAGTGAAATATAGGGAGTTTTAATTTGTTTCTATGTCGACTGGGTGAGATTTCTCTTCGTTATTTTTAAGAAAGGTAAATGAACATCAAAGAAATATACATAGATGGCCGCAGTGTTGTATAATTGTACAGATCAGGGTTACTAGCAATTTTAATGCAAATTTAGGCTTCTTAAAAAAAAAAAAGACTTGTTTCTCTAGCCTTTTTCTAAATAAGTCTGGGTTGGTGATTGTTTATATTTTATTCATATCCACTTTTTTTGCCACATCTTTGTTGCCGAAACAAAGGAAAAATAACGTCAGGTGTGAGGGAGAATGTTTGGAGCCCATATGGTGAGAAACAAGTATTTTTTTTTTGGGTTTAAAGACAAACATTTATTAAAACAAACATTTATTTATTTTAGGGTTGTAAAAAAATAAAACTAAGGTTACAGCATGGCATAAAAAATATCTTGATTCTCGCACCAAATCAGAATCATCCCACTTGTATTAGAAAGCATATCACAGTAACCATACGAGCTTTTACATGACGCATATGTGCTGCACCTATCAAAAGATTTTTGTTTTTACTCTGAATGGCCAAGCTTCATGCCAAAGTGAACTTCTGGCCTTATCATGTAGAGAGGGCTACATGAAATTTTCAAGGGGTATCTTGATCGCTTCTGTACGACCCAGAGTTCGGGGCAAAAATGCAGCGACTGGAGGAACCCTCTTGACCCATAATAATAGGGGCCTTAGGTCCGCTGGTTGAAAGAAAGAAAAAAGAAGAGAGGCATCATCAATATGAGCTCTCCAATTCTACTTCACCGCAACAAAACAGGTCCTAGAAGGAGACAATAGCGTGAGAAAGGGCTCTCCAGATGTGTCTGTTCTGAAAAAAGGGAGCTTTCAGAAGCTCCCCTCTTTGTGCTAATAAACCCG
The DNA here is from genome assembly GCA_023313725.1 of Lithobius niger. Classification (NCBI taxonomy): domain Eukaryota; kingdom Metazoa; phylum Arthropoda; class Chilopoda; order Lithobiomorpha; family Lithobiidae; genus Lithobius; species Lithobius niger. The sequence continues at coordinate 6,726 of JAHWFP010063294.1, forward strand.
TTCAGTAAATGAGTTTCAAATAAGGAACTCTTTCATCCGCAAAAATACCCCAAATGGTTGTGTGTAGTTATAAAAGAGCATATGAATATTCTGATAACTGTGTGAATGTGCCAGAGGACCTCGAAGCTCACTTGGAAACTTCGTTGAAGTTCGTATTGTGGAACATGACGAAATTTCGAAAAAGTCAATTCACAGAAAAATCACGCACATTTCCACAAAATAGACACTTACTCCTATGTCCAGCAAAATTTTCAACAATTAACTGTTGTCATGAACATTTAAGGACCATCAAATCCTAAAGTGGGCCACCTGGTTAACGTTAGATTGGAACAAGAATTGAGTAGGCGACGGGAACTAAGCGAGCAAAATGCCGACGTGCAATGGCCCGAAAAATGTAGTAGGCCACGATTACCGGCGAATTCGAAAACAGCGCTTGTAAACAATGTTGAAGCAAGATGTGATCAGGGACTAAATCAACCTTTAAAAGCCTGATGATGATGACAACATTTAGTTGTTAAAAATTTGCTGGACATAGGAGTAAGTGTCCAGTTTATTTATTTATTTATTAAGTAATTGCAGCACCCAAAAGGGTAAAAAGCAATATCAATATAACCAAACTATATACAAAAATACAAAACAACAGCAACATAAAAAACAGTTAAAACGAATGACCGCACACTAATGGTTTACGAACAGATCTCAACAAAGATGCAAATGAAGATACGCTACTCGAGTTTACAGCGTCACAAGCCAAACTATTCCACTCCACAATTGTCCTGGGGAAAAAAGAACCAGCAAAAACATCCTTGTTACACTGATAACGTTTCACTTTCTTTGAATTGTCATGTCTACCAATAAACTCAGGTGTTTTACAAAATTCTTCCGGATTTAGGAGGGTGCGCCCATGCAGATATGGTAAAAAAGGACCAACCTCTGATGATTCCGTCTGCCTGCAAACGACTGCCATTTCAAACTGTTGCAGATACCAGTGACGCAGTCTCCCCTACTGTAATTACCACTAACCAGCCTAGCAGCCCTGCACAGGACCCTTACCAAACAATCCGACAGATTCTTGGTGTAAGGATCCCACACAGCACTGCCATAATCTAACTTAGATCTTGTTACAGCATTGAAAACTACCTCACGGACCCTAGGGCTAGCATCCCTCAAAACCCTGCGAAAAAATCCAATATTTCCATTTGCCTTAGCACATACAGTTTGAATGTGATCAAACCACGATAACGTGTTGTTTATAATGACTCCCAAACATGACATGCTACTCACTTCCTGTATAAGATTTTCATTTAACATGTAAACAGGTTGGATCCTGTTTTTCCTGTAAGTAATATGCAGGAATTTACACTTAAGGAAGTTTAAGTTCATTTGCCATGTACCACACCAATTGCTTACTTTAGTTAAGTCAAGTTGTAACATTTGCGTATCCGCTTCATCCCTAATGATTCGATAAATATAATTGTCATCCCCATGCATGAACAAGGAAGGGACACCACACACTTTCGGGTTAATACTTTTGATATATGACCAAAAACGTTTAGGGTTTAGAGCAATGTCTCCTACAAGTTTATCCATGAAACTTTGTTTGTTCGCGCGTACTTGAAATTTGATTTCACTCCTTAAGACTCTCAATTCCTCAGCAACAGCGAACAGCAGCCACGGGAGAAATTTTAGCCAATTTGCGCAACCTTCTTGCTTTCCTAATTTTTCGTTTTAAATCTCTGTCCATCCACGGCTTGTCGTTTCTTGAAGAAATTACACAAGTAGGCGTGAATTGTTCAACTGCACCAACAAGCCTATTTTTAAAAAATTTCCAGCTGTCATTCACAGAGAGTGTATCGGCAGAAGAAATAAACTCGGTATAGCTGCATGCCAGTATCTTATTTACCTGGTTCCAGTCCGTCTTTTAATAAAGTAATCTTTTAATGGGTTTCTTAACTTTATGTACACCGATATCAGGTAACGAAAATATAACAGTCTTGTCGCCGGAGATGCCTTCTTCAACCTCGACATACATGTCGCCTTGTAACGAAGTAAAAATTAAATCCAAACAATTTACACCACGAGTTGGTTTGTCCACCACCTGTTCCAATCCATAGTCATCAATTAACATCTGCAGACTCTGTGGTTTAATGTCACATGCTGATTCTCTCCAGTTTTGATCCTGCCACTTCAGATCGGGAAGATTAAAATCACCCCCAATCACAACGTTTTTTGCCTTTGCCGGTATAATGTTTCTTGCCTGCAAACAGATATTGTGTACAGTAGACTCATCATTACTAACTGGACTGTAAACACAACCAAGTATGAGAGATTCATCTTTACCCACAACTACATTGCACCAGCACGACTCGACTAAATCAATTCCTTCAATCTCCCACGATTCAAATATACTTTTAACAGCAATAAGAACACCACCAGCTCTTCCACGATCCTTCCTATACACGACATAATTAGAGGGCAACCAACTGTAAACGTTATCTTCAACGTCCAACCAAGTTTCCGTACCAAGAATGATATCCGGATCGTGAACGCCTATCAGTTCATCCAGCTCATCACGTTTATTTCTCAAGCTGCGAAAGTTGACAGAATGAGGCTCAAACGTTCGAACTCCCCTCGTGATCCTCTCGCGTACTTCTCTTTCTGATGACAATTTTGTTGTTGCGAATTATCAAATCTTTCTCCCCTTTGTTCCTCCTCTCTTGCATCTGTCGTACTAAGTTTTTTATTTCTTCTCTTTCTTCTTTGGATCTGTCGGGGAAATCGCCACTTGCTTGGTACATCCAGGAAAAACCATGCCTTTACACTTGAATGATTTTGCTAGGAGGCTATCATGCTCTTCAGGACAACCAACTTTAACAAGCAGAGGCCTGGTTCCAGTGTGTCCTGCTATTTTTTTCCCAAGCCGAAAATGCTTGGACACTTTGACTTCTTTTTCTACACCTAACCGTGTAAGCACTTCACTGATGCCACCCAAGTCATGTGCAATTACCTTCGTAGTCTCAATCTCCTTGTTTTCTGGTATATTATACAAAATAACATTTTGCTTCCTCTTCTCTCTCTCTTCCAGTTTTTTGGTGACTACGTCTTCACACATCGCTAAAGTCAAAAATCTGGTTTCAGACGAACCAGCAATTAATTTTGAAGCAATATTGGCGTAGCTGACAGTGGACGGCAGTGAATCATTATTTAATTGGTCACCATCTTCAACATTTTTCGCTGCCATATCATGCCTATCAACTGGCAACAGATTAACTACCAACTGGCAACAGATTAACTACCAGTGGAAATGTGCGTGATTTTTTTGTGAATTGACTTTTTCGAAAGCTCTCTTGGCCTCGTGAAATTTGCAGCTGGCGTTCCAAAAACTCTGAAATCGTGGTAGACTGCTCATGGTGTCACAGAACGACTTTTCAGAGTCACTACTTGAGACACCGTCACCTCACACATTGTTGTTGCAGGAGCCAACTCGTCCCAATCACTAACCCGTGGTTTGGGGTTCAGAACAGGTTAGTGGGTTGAAGCTCGGAAGGCGCGTCAACATTGTATGGAAAAATGTCACAAGGTTGGAATTTCCTGCTACCTGGTTCAGGTTCAGCTTGACCCACTCTAACTAGACAAAGTCCGCTATAATAAAGGAAAGCCTTTTCAGATAGCAGTTAAAACAGTTTTCAAACTTCAGGAGTTTAAGTTTAACAAAGAATTTTTCCAAACACAACTGAACCCTGAAAGTGCTGAGGACGAGTATACTCGCCAAAAACACAAGCACAGCTTTGAGTCCTAAAAACAGAGTCCAAAGTTTGCACGAGATGGCCAACAATGGAGAAACGGCAACAATACTAGGTTCCTTTAACAAGCCAACTCTAGAGACGGCCGTGGCCTAGTTGGTAGAGGCGTGTGCCTGAGGTTAAAGAGCTCCTTCAAGTTGCAAGTTCGAGTCCCGTCCAGGTTACCCCTACTTTTGTGGAAATAGAAAATTAATTCAGCAGTCAAAGGGTTAAAACTTAAAATGCTTACCATGAGGCAAACCCTCCCACCTTCTCGCATCGCTGAGATGAACTGTCCAAGGTTAAAAAAAAAGTGATCAACGTACAATAGTGCTGTACTGCTATGAGCAGTGGGATGCCACCTGGTGGATAAATTGTGAGTTAGAAGGAAATTCATGGGGAATAATAATAAATTTGACAGTAAGAGAGCATATTTTAACGAAGTAGCTGTAACAAAGGTAAGCATTTTAAGATAACTAAATACTACTTCTAGGTTTAAAACTGTTGTATTTATTTTGAAAAGTATTTAGTTGTCCAAATGGGAACAAACTAGATTTTTTTTAGTGGGATAGCTTTGT
>JAHWFP010063302.1:0-16939 GCA_023313725.1 Lithobius niger
GTTCCAGTTGCCAGCCTGTCTGCTATATGACTACTTGTTCCAGTTGCCAGCCTGTCTGCTATATGACTACTTGTTCCAGTTCCCAGCTTGTCTGCTATATGACAACTTGTTCCAGTAGCCAGCCTGTCTGCTATATGACTACTTGTTCCAGTTGCCAGCCTGTCTGCTATATGACTACTGACAACCATAGCTGTGCATGAACAGTACAACATTGACCAATTCGACATGAAAATAGGATATTTATACGAATTTCGCTTCGAGCACGAGCACGTACGTGCAACAATCAGAAGAATATGTTGTCGCAGGACAAGAGGACAAGTATGCAGGATAATCAGAAGCTTATGCGGTCTAAAACAATCAGGCTGATGATAGTACATCAGTTTCACTGAAGAAATGCAGAAAAGAGGCATTACCAGGTCTGACGCCTGATTGTTTATCACAGAAGCAAACGAATTAAGTGTACTAGTCGTCTATGTCGATAACATTGAAGACACAATCTCGTGTTACAATATGTGACATCTCGTGTCACAATATGTGACAGCAGTGGAAAAAAATAATTTTTGATATTAGGCCACTTGGACCTAAATTTCACATTGGGAATTCAATTTGCCAAAGCCCCTAGTGGCACGATGAGCTTAAACTAAACTCAGTACTTAAGCAAAGTATGAAAAGATTTCGAATTTAAGGTTCTATACCAGCCATTACAACAGCAGTGAGCAAGAATCAAGATTTACCGGCAGAGCAATGTCCTGAGAAGATTCTTCTATGAGAGTTAGTTGGATCGCTATCACATATAACAATGATAATATGTCTGAATACATCATATACATTAAATTCTATAGCGTAAAGATCGTCGGCACCTACCTCGTCCAATTGGCAAGCTCAGAAGTGAATTCACCATTATGTCCAAAGTACCAAAGAACATTGCTTACTGATGATGCAACCAGACTCGTCAAGCTTGAGCAATACACAGATGCAAGACATACCTCAGACCTAGATTGTAGAAATCAACGATTTCAACTTTCAACTAAGGAAAGCGACTACAAGGCAGTATCGTGAGGCATAAAAGAACACGACTGGACACGAGAATTACTAAAAGAAGTAATAATACTGAGGTGAAAAAATTCCTCCTATACCTTTGTATACAGATTCCCAATGTACCATAGCATTACAATAAGCTATGCCTAAAAATCAAGAACCAAGCCCATTGACATAATTTACAACCACATCACATAGTTGAAAGATGACAAAACAGTCCAGATCATCTATCTGTCTACAGAATACAACGTAGTGGACTTACTCAACAAGCCATAGCCAGAAATTAGACAATCTTCACTAACTAATCTATGTCATGCAACTAATTTCAGATAAACTACGGTATTTTCTGTCAAATTGTCAGAACCATCCAGTTTACAGCCACAGACCAGATCTGTAAATGAGAGTATCTCAATTGGACTTGGAGGAGTTTAATCATGCACCACGCACGGGTAGAAGATTTCGATATTCAGAGTACGGAAGTAGAATTGAGCTTTATCCATGGTGATAAATGAAAACGTATTGGCCATGGATAATCGCTCCATTTCTACTGCCTAGGGGTCGTCACCCATCTCGACTTTTGTAAAATAGTATTTTTTGTTCCAACTTAAATGTAAAATCTTTTTGATCCTGTATGAAATATTAAAGTCTTACAGGTTAGCAATTGTTTTAAAGCGATTTAGTTGTCAAAGATGATCCACGGTTAGAGACTTACATCTAAGAGGCCCGTTCTTTGGATTGAAATATGGAAAACCTTTATCAACTTTCTAACTATTCCAAGCACAGGCAGATGGCACACTTCCAAAAGATTGGCACTGTAATGAACCTCACACCTTATTGCCGATCGTGCTTCGCTTGGTCCGAAATGTATTTAGAGTAAGCTATGTAATGTGCAAACTGTTGTTAACAGAACATGCAAAGAAGCTTCAGAATTTATTATTATACCCAATTTACAGATTTCAACTGACGAAGTCGATGTTGAGATGTTACACTTTTATCAAGCAAAGGGACGATTTCCTTTCACATTCCAGATTAAACCAAGTAAGTTGATTCAGTAATTGAATTTTGAGAGTTCACTTTAAAGCCATTTTACTTCTGATAAACGGATGAATTTGCCATTTGCTGAAATTTGGTGTAATTGTTTTATGTCTTCAAGCATTCATTAGCTTTCAATATATTATCTCATATATCTGCTGATATATTAGGCTTTAAAATTTATGAAATTGGCAAATTTTCTGGTGTTGCATAAAGCATACGTATAAGAATTACTCGAAACACGAACTACCGGAAATGTTTTCTGGTCCCACATTTTTTTTTAAGTTTTGGAAAAAAGTGCAAATATAGACCACTTTTCTGGATCCAAAAACTTATTACGTTTCCGGAAAAGTGGGTGAAACCTTTAAAAAATTTTCAGAAAGAGCTGAAATAAAATTTTTTTAGCTTCCATTTGGTGCCATTACGTAAAATGCACCGAAATTTTAAGTTCCTACATCTGTCTAAATTTGTAATGAATGAAAGTGCACATTTGGGCATAGAGATAACGTACCATTCGACAAGACAAGGTCTGTTGACTGCTGTGTTGCAGTAGAGATAGCTGAAAATCATGATTCGACTCCAAAAAGCAACTTTCAGGGCACTTGTTTTTGCAATATTTTTGCCTACTCTTGGAACCTTAAAGGCAAGTTGTCACCAACAGAAAATGTAATGAATCTACCGTGGCACCATCTAGTTACCATGACACCGTTAACCTTTACAGCTTGCTCCCATGCGGAAGCAAGAAGCATGCGGCTCGTCTGTTTCTTTAAAAGAAATGTCTCTATGTATTCCTTTGCCTTCTGCAAACATAGCGCTAGATAGTCTCAGAGAGTGCCTAATGCCACTGGATTCTCCTGACTTTTATTCAGTGATAGCCTGCCTTTACGATCACTGAGGTATCGCCAGTCCTGAAGAGTACGACGATGAACTGGAAAGGCAGGTATACGCAAAATCTCTTTAAAATAATGACAAAATATCAATAAAGCCAATTGGTCTGACAGAATAGTATTGTAAATTACTATAATTACTGTAATTACAATAAGGAAAGAAACCATCGGTCACTAACACCACGGACTGTCCAAAAAAAATAATAGGACAAATGTAGGACAATAAATAGGAAATGTAGGACAATAAAGCTATTTAATTTTTTTTAAACTTTAAAAAACAGTGGCTTGACGATTAAAACTTAATATCATCAGGGGAACTATTCACATCGACTACCTGCAGTGCACTAAGGTTAGTATCTAAGTAAAAACTTTGAAAGATCAAACTTTAGCAAGCTGTGTTTAAAAGTTGTCAAGTACTAATTACATTGCTTAAAACAAAGTTGTCTCATGAAAATTTCGTATTACAGATCTTCGTTTTCTTCTCATTTCTTTGAGCAACATGCAATCTCAAATAAATTGCTCATGTCGATAACCTGGCTCAATTTTGTACTTTACTGGACGTTTTCGAAAGAGAAAAAAAATTGGCCAGGGAGAGTTGGAAAACCTTGGGATTCGAATAGGAAAATCTCTCATCATTGCCAACGACCGGGATAATGTCCAGTATAAGTCAGCATGATGGTAGTATTTCATGCTTCCCTGGTAGAAACAAGCTGCGTATCATTCAGGGTTCCTTTTTCAGGCATCGGCCAGATCAAACTAACTAGTAGGGCACTGCCACCGCCCAAACACCATATCAACACAAATGATACGATCTCATTAAAGAGACCTATTTTCCTGTAACACTTTATGAAATAAAATATATAAAAAAAAAAATATATATATATATATATATATATTGCAGCCCTTGATTTAACGATTTTAAACTGGTGAACGTCACTGCCTATTTTTTTTATGACAAATTCTTGGTTAACTTGTTTTATATAGAAGGACCCCTGGATTGTAGTAAGGGTGGACCAAGCACATTATCTGGGCTAACTGACAGTTTCTCTCATTCACAAAAAGTAAGTACAAATATTAATTTGTGCACAGTTTGTATCTTGTTTCGTTTGATCTGTACGACTTTGGTCTTTTCCCACAAGACCTATATTTGCCTCACTTGTAGATGATAGTTATCGAGTCGTAGGCTACTACGATTTCTAAAGTTCTTAAACGCTTCATTCATCTAGCCTTCTCAAGTTCCATGAATACAACATTAAACCCATTTCTCAATTTAGTTTTCTCCCTGGGTGTTCTGATACTTGTAACACCCGGGTAAATTACATTGATATTGCAGCTAAAGAAAAACTGGGGAACAACCCACTAAGCTAGCTGCTTCTTGTGACCGATAATAAATGAAATATTCCCCAACCTAAAAAACAGTTCTGCTTGATTTCTCGTGTTTCGGTCTACAGTCCCCAGCGGGAGTCACAACACTCATCCATTTTTATAAGGAGCTGAACCGAGGAAAAAAAAATTATTAGTTTCACTTTAAAACAAAAATCAGATCCACAAACACTCGAGTACAAAATACTGTTTACAATTTACACCACACATTAAGCCACACTATTAGTTTTTTTTTTTTTTTAAATATAACAGGCAAGTTAGAAATGGGAAGCTGAGGGACAACAAAATGAACGAAACAAACCAAGAGCTAAACGGTTCAAGAAACTGGTTGGGTCTTGACGAGATGAATTAGACAGCTGAACTCTCCCGGTTGTCCCATCAAATTTAATCACAAAAATTTCTCCCTCCAAGATTTTGCGCAAACGTTACCTAGAATTTAAGTTGATATCTAGAACCATAAATCACTTCAATATGGCCAAGATAAACCAAGACAAACAGAATACACGGATTAAACATGACTAACTGTGGAGAGATATGGTCCGGGGTTTTGTTTCCCCTGGGTAAAAAAAACCCTGGGGTTGCAAAAAGGTGCGCTATGGTCAGGGGCAAAACAGAAGGGGAGGGAAAAGTCGAGGTGGTCGAACCCCGGGGATTTTGTGCTGAACCCCCGGGGAAGTATAGAGTAGAAACCTCTAGGGAAAATATTCCAACCTCTAATATCCCAGGGAAATATGATGTAGTGGTCTACGCATCCAAGGGTGATTTAACCGAAACCCCAGGGGTTCCTTCCCTTCGACTTGCACAGGATCATATCTCACCACTTTTAACTTTTCAAAATCCCTGGAGATTTCCTAAAAACCACCAGGGTTCGACCACCTCGGGTTTCGCTTTCCCCCGGGTTAATTTACCCCTTACCATATCTCCCCACCGTAAGAGTGAACAAAATCTTTCCCTCCTATTTTTTTCCCCCTCCGTTCCAACAAACGCTCCGCAGCCCCGCGAAAACATAAATTACGAGATACTGTACGGCTGCACGCATTATACTCGACATAGAACGACTAATTCCAAAGGATTTTTCTAGGAAAAAAATCACACTTCTTTTCTCCTGGTGTTAGAGGGAAAAAAAAAAGGTCCTCCGAACCAAAATCATCCTCATCAAAATAAATTTGACAGCATTACGCAAAACATGATAATTTGAGAGCTGGTAGAGAAAAAACCGCCAAATTTTGCAATCATCTCGCAACACCTGTTTACAAGCATACATCACATTTATTGAAACCAAGAGCCTCATACAGTTAAGCTATAAACATCGAATTACACAAATAGTTAAAATTGGATATGTCTGAGCTTTGACTGAATGCGACCACGCCCAGGATTCCAGTCTTCTTCACGTCCTCGGAATATGAGACAAACGAAGATAGCAAATTTCGTACACTAAATAATCAATGGTCGGCATTAGTATTTCTGCAGAGGTAAACACAGCATCGCTGCTCACTCGTGACGAACTCTTCCCGTCGAAAAGCGTATACGACGTCAAAGACTCTACAAAAGAGCAGTGTTATTTTAAAAACGCAAACAATGGGCCTTGATCACTTTTTTCACCGAGATCTATACATTTTATCGCGTTTTATTAACTACGTTTTTTAATTCGTGAATTGTGTGAGGTTCAAGTGTGTGCACTTTATAGTCTGAATTGCTGCAGTTGCCATTCAGTCACTTGTAAAAGCAGTGACACCACTGTTGGTAGTAACACTTTTGTGGGGATCATTGGAATATACTATTTATTTCTACACTGGACGTGCATTGGGAAAACAAAAGTTAGCTGTCTAACGTGAGAGGCGTTGGTTTCAACGTTTTCACAGCGTAAATATACATTAAATGAAATTTTAAAGGTGATATTGCTTTTACATGCCATATACGTGTTGGAAGTAAGCCACCAGGTTTACGCGGTGCACTTCCGTTTTGGCCAACGGTCATTTCTGTTGTGGACTGACAGCGAACGACGAAGGACGTGTTGGACTTTTGGAGCAGTAAACATGACGATCGGCGCTAGCGATCGCGATCGCCGAAGATAACCTTCGTCCCAACTAAAAGCTCAGGAAGGAAGAAAGGCCCTTATACTCATAAGGGACCTTCCCGACTGAGATAATTTGGCCGGAGAACAAGAGCAGCGATAGCGGTAGAATCCGAAGGCCAACACCGCGTGTTAGGCCTAACACCGTAAAGTCTTCAAGGTCAAGCGAAGTCCGTCGGCCGACCGCAGCTAACAACGAGGTAAACAACCGTTAAATGCTTACGACTAGTCAGCGTGCTAGAACTGTCAGTTGCCCACATAATACTTGTGTTAGTTTTCCTTGCCTAGTACGAACTTCCAAATCTGCTTCTGTTCAGAAATGACAGACCCCAACAACACGTACAGTTTGATATCAGTAGTTTCTCTAGTCTAAGAACTCAAGCCATTAATTTTTGGAATTGGAGTTTTTTACGATTAACAGCGTAAAAAAACTCCAATTCCAAAAATTATTTTTCGATCAGGGTGAATTTGGATATGCGATTATGAGTTTAAGGTAAGTACCCTTTGAAATTGAGATGACGGCAAACATTACAGAAAATTACAAAACACCCTAAGTCGCATAAACAAACCTATTTACTGAAGAACTGCTTTTTCCATGATATAACCCATCCTATACTCCGTGCAGCCTTCAAAACGTATTTTCACGTGCCAATAAACATTGTTGCAGTCCAATAGGTTTTTTTTTTACAAGTGTTATTCACTGAGCACACTAGTGGTTTTTATTTTTAAATCATTGTTAAAATCAATTCCTTACACTTCGTCTTAACGTTGCCTCAAAAAAACTCTTATTTCTTTCCATGCCTAATGACAGTGTTCAAAATAATATAAAACAATTAGACTGGTTGTTTGGAGCGCCATTCTTCAGGACTTTTAAACTAATTTCAGTCTTTTGAGAAAAGCAGGCTCTACAGTCATATCTATAAAAATGTGGCTTTAAAAAGAAAACTGTTTGGTCCATAGAGAGCGTTGGTTTAAAATGTCTGAACAACCAGAACTCAACAAGAAATAGTCAATTCTTGATTCCACTCAGGTCGGGGTTGCCGAACTAATCCGGCAGATTTTTATAAATGTTGGTGCGCGTGTTAACCAATCCGCACAAAGCCTGCACACCGAAATTTGGTTTTAAGAAATTGAAAAAGCAACGGAGATATTATACGCATAAATGAATAATAAGCCGGAAATGTGCGACACGCATGTAATATTTCGCAACGTTTTGGGTCAGTGTGCGACCCGTTATCAAGCGTAAATAAAATAAATACATTTTTGAGTAGAAACTCAAAGTCATTTTACAATATACGCAGGAAATAAAAGCCGACCAACACCAACAAAACATTAAGTACCAGAAGGACCTATATTAAACCGGTTTGAAAACCGGGTAATAGGAAAACCCACACCCACAGCCTACCTGCCTACAGTGTCCGCAGCCCTTCTTGAGTTCGCCCCAGATCAACACAAATAATTGATTGTGTGCTTTTGGTAGCGGAGTGCCTTGTTGATATCCTAAATAGTTACAAAAACAATGGCGTCCGTCGATTAAAGTCGTCCCCTCCAGGAAGACGTATCCGATCATAAATTAAGTGCAGAACTAAAGATATGCCGCGCGCACAATAAGCAGTCCTTCTGTAGATGGAGTGGGAAGCCAGAGGGAAGCCTGCTTGGGTGTAAGACACTGTTGGTTTCCTATTGCCCTGTTTTCAAAACGGTCTTAGGTCCTTCTGGTGCTTTGTGTTTCGATGGAGTTGGGTGGGTTTTTTTTTCCTGTATATATTGTAAAATGAGTTTTAGTTAAAAAAATTATGTATTTTATTTACTCTTGCAAAGGGTCGCATACTGACCCGAAACGTTACGAAATATTGTATACGTGTTGCACGTATCAGGCTTTTTATTCATTCATTTACAGTTTTGTGATTTTATCCTTCATTATATACATAAAAATATTCACGCTTATGTGCAAGACTGAGGGAAAACTTAGAAGTATCTGTTACCGAACTACAATATTGACGGGTAGTAGCCCCATTTATGATTCGTAATTAAAAATAAAAAAGAAATTCCATGGAAACGTCACAAGTTTTAAATTAATCATTTTTAATTTTGAGTAAATATTTTCTTCAGATCAATGCAGTGCGACCAGTGGACGACCTCCTTAGAATTCCCTACGAAGAAATGCACGGGACAGTGCCTTTAGGTTGGCAGACATTTATCTCAATTAAACTTATAGAGGTATGTGGACGGCTGAAGCATTGCCATCTATGTTAAGCTCACTGTACGGTAGGATATTCTTTCTAATATTAAAGTATAATATGAGAAAGCTCACAAACGAGCACGACCTTACAGTTTTCGCAACTGTAAATTATGTTTCTAGATAAAGCTACCCTAATATCTTACTCTGTCACGCTATACACGATGTTTTTCTTTCTTTCCCTTAATTAATCGGAAAAGGGCAAGAGATTTCCCTTTCTTTCCCTTACTGGTCCGTCAATACACGAAATTTCCCTAGCTTTCCCTTACTCCGTCATTCTATACACAATATTTCTCTAACTTACTCTAACTTTCTCTTAGGCTAGTTCTTCCATCTATAATATACAACGCTTCCATATCTTTTCCTTACTTCATACAGTGGTAAAGTGCGATAGTCAGCTATCCCCAAGGTATTGTCAAGGTTACAGGTAACTAGGTCAATGTCATGGATCCCTCGGGTAAGGTTCAAGGTCACGATCACTAGGATCAATATCATGGGTCACCAGTCCATCAGGTCAAAGGTCAACTTCATGGGTCAAACTGCTTTTTACTTCCCTGGTATGTGTTAATGATCCCCCAGCCAGAAGTGATGTAACACCGGAACTGGCATCATTTCCCTCTGTTTTTGGTACCTCCATTTCTGGTTTCTTCGCTCTGGAAGGCGGCGGGAAGTGGGTTTTGCTACCTTTTCATGTCACATTAGCCGGAAGTGACAAGTTATGGGGAGGAGGGGGTTATCAGAAGTGTGGTTATCAATGTAATAATGGTAGGGGTTTGCAGTGTGAGAAGACAGTTCAAGGGGGGTTGTAATGCTTTTTGTTTTATTTATGTGTCTTAATGCTGCTTCATAACAACATCATACCGGAAGTGAGGAATGGGTACTTTATCAGAAGTGAAGGGAAAGGGAGTTATTGCAAGTTAGTGTTGCACTTTTTAGATGTAATAATAGAGAAGGCAGATTCTTTTTTTTTTAACTTCAGTTGGATGGTATGAAGCCACATTTATCGAGTCAAAAATAAGTTTTGACTCTGTAACCATAGTGCTATTCACAGTGCTAATTTTGACTCGACTCGGTTTGACGGGAAAACAAATTGCAAAGTTCTAAATTTAAGATCATCCCATAGTTAGCAACTGCATGGCTAGATACAGTTGTTAGCACTGTCGATGCTATAAAGAAAATTCTATTGTGTCGCATTTTTGAATAAAGTTTGTATGATGTAATAGCTGCTTTAAATTAGGTCCAGAGACGTCTTAACAGAGTTGACCTTCTTGGTGGTCACTCAAGTTGATTAAGCTGAAGGGAGTTGTTGCATGAAGACTTTTGAATTTCCAGTTTTTGTGCCCAGAATCTCCTTCTCCGCAAAGAAAACACAATGAGAGTTTGCTACTGCGACATCTACATTGCAGCATATCAATTTCACGTTGGTGGGAATATCATAGGTGAAACACACTGAAGTAATGTTTCTAGTGACTACTGTCAAATTTGAAGTGTTTTCAATAATATTTTAGTTAAGTTTTCCTTTAATTTTGAGAATGTCATCGTACACCCAAGTTCTTATAGTATAATTAATCACACTATAAGTAGCATTCGGACACAAAAGATTGCAAAAACCACTCCCCATTCACGACCTTGAACTGAGGGACTGTGGCCTAGAATGTTGACCTTAAACTTTGATCTGGGTTACTCACAACCTTGATCTTGACCTGGTTTTAACCAGGGGTGGATTGGTATTGTGGGTGGCTTAATATCGCACTTTACCATTACTTTCCATTCGTCTATTCCAAAACTTCTCTATTTTTCACTTACTCCATCCATCTAACAAGATGTTTCCCTGTTTTTCCCGTACACAATATTTCCACCTTTTTCCATTACTCCGTTCGTTTATACACGTTAATTCCTTATCGTTCCCTTACTCCATCTGTCTACATACGAAATTTTCCAATCGTTCTCATACTCTGGCCAAATATACACGTTGTTTCCCTGTCTTTCCCTTACTCTTTCGGTCAAATACGATTGTGGGAACATAGCTTGCCAGTAATCATTTAGTTTTTAGCGCATCTGTCCTCTACTCCAAACGTATATACACAATATTATTTCTATTTTCCCGTTACTCAATCTGTCAATATAAGATATTTCCTTACCTTGCCCTTACGCCATCCGCCAACACACGATACTTCCGTATCTTTCCCTTACTCTATCTGTTTGCACATCATATTTCCCTATCTATCTCATACTCTATCCGTTTATACAAGAGATATTTTCCCATCTTCCCTTTACTCTTTTCGTCACATATGATATTTCCATATCTTTCCCTTACTCCTCTCAGCTACACTCGATACTTCTATATCTTTCTTTCCTCCACTCGTTTTATGTGTAACATCTTTGTTTCTCACTAACTTCATCCGTCTAACAAAGTGTTTATTTAAAATCTCTGTAATGTGCGGTGCAGTGGTAACCTGGACCACTGCACTGTGACTGAGGTTGACGCTAATGACCTAGCTGTTGACACACCATGAATCTTCAGTCCCTCATCTTTCCCATAACCCCATCCACTCATCATATTTCCCTACCGTTCCCTTACTCCGTCCAGCTACCCCCAATACTTTCCTAACATTCCCTTCCTTATTCCATCGTACACAATATTTCTGCTGTCCATCTATATGCAAACTTATCCTAACTATTCATTAGTCCATGCATCTGTACATAATATTTCCTTACCGTTCACATACACGATATTCCCTATCTTTCTCTTACACTGTCCATCTATATACGGTATTTCCCTATCTTACCCTTACTTCGTCTGTCTGTATACGAAATTTTCCTATGTTTTTCTGATTCTGTTTGTCTGTACACCATGTTTCCCTATATTTTAAGTACTCCCTCCACCTGTACACAATATTTACCTACCTTTCACTTACGCCGTGCTTCTATATAAAACAAAATCATCATTCCGTCATTATTCCCTTCTCCCATACACTCCACCCCTGCCTCACTCATCCCTTCCTTCTCCCAGTATTTTTCAATCACTGCACTAAACTCCTCCTTAGTGTAACAATTGCGGGGAGGTGCATTGAAGGTGGCAAGGAAGAGCTTGAGTAGCAATACACCTGTGTTTTACTTTGTGCAGTTGCTGGCGTTGGATCGGTATATATTCGACTCCTTCCCTTCTTCCTTCCACACCCTCACTCCTTTCCTCCTCCTGTCCTGACCCCTTTCTCCTCATCTCTCTCGATCTATCATCCTAACAACTCCCATCCTCTCTCCCTGCTCCTGCTCTTCTCTCGTTTCCCCTCACTTCCCCCCGTTAACTCTTCCCCTCATACTTCGTTCTTCCTTTTTCCTCCCCATCCATCCCCAATCTTTCTTCCTGCTCCCTCCTATCTTACTCATCCTACCTTCTCCCTATACTTCTCAATCACTTCACTAACCTACTCCTTAAAGTTTATAATCATGAGAAGGCACGTGTGCATTGAAAGGCTACAAGGGATAGCTTGAGAAACACTAGTTGTATATACGGTTCTGTTTCACGTTGTGTAGTTGCTTGTGTTTGAGGGTATGTATCATGTTCCTCCCTCTGTCCTTTCCCCATCTGTCACTCCCTTCTTCTGCCGACCGGACACGCTTTTTTTTATTTCTCTTTCTGCCCTCCATCCTCACTACTTTCCTCCTCTCTCTGCTCCTGCCATTCTCTCGTTTCTTTCACTCACCATCCCTCTCTTCTCTCATCTTACATCTTTCTTCCTTCTTCCTCCCATATCCATCCCCAAGATCTCTTCCTGTTCCCTCTCGCCAGCCCATCTCCATTCTTTTCCACACTCCTGTCTCTCTCCACCTTCTCCTTACTTCTTAACTCCCTCACGCCCCTTTGCTGTTACTCTTTCACTCCCCAATTCACTCCCTGACTCCTTTCCTCCCACTACCTCCCTCCGTGACCTTCAGAAATACAAACAAACTTTAGAATTATTATTATTTTCTTCAAAGGTGATCCTATACAAACTTAGTATTCTATGGGTTAAGTCTGGAAATTCATTTCTTGAGGGGATGAAGGCTGGCCAGAGAGGTCTTCTGTTCACAGAACAACTAGCACTGCGACTGTTTTGTGGAGAAACAATTCTAAATACTTGGTGCAGATAAGAACCCTGCGTGAGTGAGTAAAAGTTAGGAATCCCAATATTAGGTTCAAATATGAGTCCAATTAAATCGCGTCTTGCTTACTGCTGTTTAATACGCATAGCAGTTTTCAACAAGCGAAGACTGCCTGTTTTCCTCCGCCTTCTTTCTCACTCTCTTACTCCTTTCCTTTAATAAGTACCAGACATTAGTATGAAAAAACGATTAGCCTTAGTATATAAATAAGGATGTAATCCTTTAAAAAAAAACAACGCTCTAAAAGAAAAGAAACAACAGAAGACGTGCTAATGATCATCGTCACATTAATATACAGAAAAGAGGCTGCAGCTTGTTTTTAGGAAGCTGTACCTAATTTTATTTGTATTAGTGCGGCGATTATGTCTTTCATTACTCGTCTCTTCCTTTATAGCATTGGTGCTGTAAAGGCTCACATCAGTATTTTATCAAGCTTAAGCTTTTTCCTTCTAATCTTTCCAACTTCTAAAACAAGATCAATTAAAATTGGAAAATATCGCCAATGCTTGGTTACCGACTATGCGAACAAATACCACTGTTTGCTGCTTTCATTGCCCCAAACATTTCCGCAAACCGTATAAATGTTTTATCTGATAAAAATTTTAAGAATTTTTCTTTTCTAGATGCATTATCGCAACACTCGGCATAGCCCTTGTACGGATGGAGAAACAGTGACAGAATGTGTAGTGGAGTGTTTTGAAAAGGAATTCTATTCACATCTCGATGGCGCCATCTGTAGGTAATGCATATATCATCATCTTCATCAGCATTCGTTAATGGGTCCATGAATGCCTAAGTACGTTAAGCACTAAGCACTGTTACACAGTCGATGCAAATTAAAAATTTCAGTCAATTACTGCAGCTTTTGGGAGTTTATTTTCAGCAGATACATTTGACCACAAACACGTGTTTATTTGATCGCCACCACGACTTGTTTTAGACCAAACGCTCACAAATCTTCATCGCAACCAGGTCGTTTTTGTCCACTGAACGACCGTTTGAGACCATTGTGCTGCGACCATTCCATTACCAGTTGATTCTCCAGGTTACCAAGTGTGATGACTTGATCTCTACAACTGTGACAACCTGGTCTCTGCAACTGCGACCAACTGGTATCTCCAACTGCGACCAACTGGTCTCTCCACTCTGACCAAATCTTCTCTTCACTACGACCAGCTGGTTTCTCCAGATGCGACAAACTGGTCTCCAACAGTGACCAACTCATCACTCCCCAACATTATCTTCAGGAGAGAACAACAACAACATCCAAATATCAAAGCCAAAATGGCTGCCAACTAAATGGCCGTCTCAACATGCAAGCCTAACGGACATCTGTGGAGGTTGTCAGTTAAGCCTGACAGATCTCGGTTTGGACCACAACCGTGGTGGCAGACATTTTGGCTCTAATATCACTGCTTTGAATTGTGAACACGGGTCCTTTGTTCTTGGTTTTAAAACTGACGCCATTAAGCTTTCATTGGGTCATTGTTAAGCAATGTTACACAATATCGTAAGTTTCACGGCTTATAAGAGTCATAAGATAACCACGTGTTGTTATAGCAACATTTTGTAAACTAGCCGGCCGGTCTAAAGACGGGTGAAAAGTCCCTCTTTATACGACGTTCCGTTTCCACGATAATGTCTTTCTCTATTCCAGCTTTCCGCTGCCCCGAAAGCCTCCTCAAACGTAATGTATACACATTGTGGGTCCTTTATTCTTGATTTTAAAACTACCACTCACTAAGCTTTCATTGGGTCATTGTTAAGCAATGGTACACAAAATCGTAAGTTTCATGGCTAATAAGATTCATAAGATAAAGACCTGTTATAGCAACATTTTATAAACTAGCCGGCCCATCTAAAGTCGGGCGAAAAGTCCTTCTTAATACGACGTTCTGTTTCCCCAATTATGTATTTCTCTATTCCAGCTTTCCCCTTCCTCGAAAGCCTCCCCAAAAGTAATGTTTGCACTAACTGACTCCTCCATTCTTACATTGGCTACTCCTTCATTATAGAGTCTTTTCAGCCAATTTAAGATCTATCTGTGTAAACACTAGACCAAAAGTAACATTTCCTTGGTTTAAGTAATCACTCAACTCACCCGACACATCCTGAACAAAACCTGAAGAGGCATCATTAGTCAACATGCTACCAATCTCCAAAGCCAGTACTATTGAGTCATTGTTGCCATCACTGTCATTATTTGTTGACTCCAGGTATTGTTACACTCTACAGGCCTGAATCGCTCCAATCTGTAGTTGCTCCTCCCACTACACCAAATTTGTGAAGATCTTCCTCACTAATTCCGATAACTCTACCATTCTTGTTAACTACTTTAAATAATTCACCTGGTACAATGCCTAATTTTATCTGCCGCTTAGTCAAAATAACCCTTATCAGTAAATTACATAACACCTGCTTGACTCCCGCATCCATCTTTAGCCAGCAATGTGAAATGACATGTACCGAAATTGTAGTCAAGTTTGTAATTGATTGTTATCCGAGTGCATCATGGGAGAGTTGGCCACCCAACAATTCCATAGTCGGCGAGACCAGGCATAGTTTGCATGCCAGCAATGATAAACGATGTCCACCGAAATTGTAGTCAAGTTTGTAGTACATCCTGGAAACGTTAGCCAGTCGTCTGAGCTCTTCTTATGATGTACTATGGCCGGCATGTCTGAAGATGGGTGAAAAGCGGCCCCCGTCTAACTACGGGTGAAATCAGCACAGCAGGCGAGGGGCTGGTCGGTTCAAGGTCCGAGACGGTCGGGACGATGCGGAAAACCATGGTCATCATCAAACAGTAGCCGAAGGAGAAACTTTTGGTGCCCATGACTGAAAAATCATAACAATGAGAACCTCGTATGTGCCGTGTCAAAAAGTTGTGTCAAAAAGTTATCTACATAAAATCTGCCGGTCGGGAACCGGTCAAAGCCTGGTAGGTCGATGCGGACTCCACCTCACTGTCGAAGTTGCTTTAGGATCGGTGAAAATGGCCACTGCCACGGTCGGACCAAAGGGGCGTTGGCAACTGCATATACAATGATGAAGAGAGCGGCTCTTTTCGGGGTCCTGAAAGGAGTGAAGAGTTGAACGGCTTCCGGGGACCGACTGTGATCTGTGGTGTTTCTTTGCCAGAATGAAAGAAGAAGAACATTGGCGATGGGGAAAGAGAGAAGGGATGTGACAAGCAGTGATCGATTCACTGGTTTTCGGATTTTCAGCCTCTTTTGCAGAAGGAGGAAGGCGGAGGAGAGAATCACGTTTCGCTCTTGTGATGAGTTCATCGATTTCAGCTGGTCCAATGATGCCGCAGGCCTCGGGGAGTGGCTACAGGACAAACAGGGTGAACGGTCCAAAGGGGCGTCGGAGTGAGACTGATTATGCTTCTTGGTTTTCTTATGCGACTTTACTTTAAGATTCAACAGAGAATAAGGTCCCTTCATCTTTGAAGTTCCAACTGAAGATAATGAAGATCCGAAGCAACATTCCTGATAACTGGTCCGCAAGGAAGTGGGAAATTGTTTGCCGGATTGACGGCAGTTCCATCCAAACCAGCGGGAAGTGGAGCCGTCAGGCCAGGAGGAGACGAACCTTGTACAGAAGGTCGGTGGCTTTTGGCAGGAGAGCGGGCAACCTCTCGTTTTAACACCGACGACGAAGATTGCTTTGGTAAATCATGACGGAAAGGGCAGATGTTAGTTGAGATACCCGACTGCCCGGGACGGCAGGCGGTGTGTCGACGAAAATGCAGGGTAAGCAGTTAAAGAGCCAGCCGGACGGGTACTTTCGGGGCGGCCTTGACTTTAACCATCATGCGATGAATCTTGTCTTTCGGTATGGATAAAGATGAGCATGCTCGCAGTGCAACAGCTAGAGAAAGAAAGATGGCGTCATTTTGTTACAGGAGCCTTTATAGGAAGGGTGCGTGCATGTGCACTGTGGTTAGGCAGCTGACTACAATTAGAATGCTAAATTTACAGGTAATGTTATATTTTCGACACCAAGTAGAAATACATTTTTCAATTTTTTTTAACTGCAATAAAGGCTTTTTTTCTTTATATTTATGCAAATTTTGCACTCAACTTCGAGTCTACCCCCCTTCGCAGGAGCCACTGCATCGTCCCAGTTGTACAT
>JAHWFP010063304.1:0-40095 GCA_023313725.1 Lithobius niger
TGGCAACTTTGAAGAAAGTTCTTCGACCATCAAACCCGGGTAGGTAAGGTTGGCTGCTTCCTCTGCAAGCCAACACAGTCGGACGACGCTCCCGTAATCAACCGAGGCTAAAGTTAGGTTTTGGTTTCGCCTTACTCTCGTGACTCCACACCACGCAAATGATTCGGCCAGTCAACCATCCTCTCAGCTTGCCTCCTCCAAAGCGAAGGCTCCTTACTTGGTAAAGGTGAGCCTCAAACACTTGACAAAAGAACCACCAACGCCATGACCCGGACGTGAAACAAGTTTCTTTCGCCCTTTCAGCAACGGCGCAACACTAACACGGAATGTGATCTCTTATGCGCCACAGTGAAATTGGTTTTCGGCACGGCCGTCTCAACCACGAAGATAGCTGACGTCCCATCTTTCGTGCTCTTCGAAGGTGACAAATGCTTACGTTTGAGCCTTCGAGCCGCCTCGCAAGCAGACGTCTTGAACACGGCTGTCAACGCCATGTGTGAAAAGCTTTCAGCCGCCAGCCCTGAAGAGATCCGAAACCTCTCATCCCTCATCTCCTTCTGAAAGCCAGTTTCGCCACCTACCATTCATTAAACTGGGCAACGAGTGCACTCTTCAACAAAATCTTTCCCCACGAGAAACTACCATGAAGACGCCGATCAACCCCTAGGATTCGACAAGACATCGTCTACGAAACCAGCTGATCCACGAATCCGACACTCTCTTTTGGGGACTAATCCCGTCTCTCACACTGCATTTGGACACCTCCAGAAAGCCGAAGCCACTGTGACAAAAATCAGGCTTCCACCCGCTTCTTTCCAAGAGCAAACCATCCATCACCTGACAGTCGGTAGAGAACTGAAACAAGTCAAGAGCGCCCCATCCGAAAACAGAAGCAACGAAAGCTCGTATCACCAAGCTAAGCAACCCCAGTCCTTTCGGACCGACCAAGCATCACCTCCCGCCCCTCCGGTCAAAGAAACCAGCACATGCATGCTTCCACTCCGGACCGCCGCAGCCGTTACTCACCACCAGGCGGCAGAAGCTCCTTGTGTATGGGATAACAATGACGCATTCTGCCCTCCTGCTTTCCAGTTGGCTCAAGACTTCGACACTTCCGACCAGCCTGGCGAATGACACTAATGATGCAGCCACATACGACTCACTGGTGGCCCTGAGGTTCCCCATGGTTCCTCTGACCAACGCTGGAAACAAAAACATTGTGGCTCCCTTCCCGTTGACTTCCGGGATCGATCCACCCTCCGAAAATTGTGGTCACGACGCTTCGCCGTCCACCCACTTTTCGGGCTGCTCACCATGGAACGACACTAACGATGCAGCCACTAACAACTCACTGTCGGCCCTGTAGTTCCCCATGGTTCCTCTGACCAACACTGGAAAGGAAAACATCGTGCCTCCCTTCCCGTTGACTGCCGGGATCGATCCACCCTCTGAAAACTATGGCCACGACGCATCGCCGTCCACCCACTTTTCGGACTACTCACCATGCCTCATAACACATTCCGTGTTCCCCATCCGAAAGCATCAACGATCGCAACATGCTGACAAAGCCTTTTGCTTCTCCGCTAGAAGAACTCTTAACTGAAGCTCCGGTGCTATTGCGGAATCAAGATTCGATATACCATCCCACCTTCCTTCCCGTCGCCTTCCAGGACCGACCCCCATCTGAAAATTTGGCAGCTACGACGACTGACCGTTTGGCCACTATCAGATCACCCCAAGCGAAGATGGGAGGAACAAACCAAGACAGTTTGACCAACAATTCTTTTCATTCCTACGTCGGAATGGGAAACATCATCTTCCCCCTGCAATATTAAAGATGCTGACAGTATCCTGTTTTTGAAAGTGAGCGTAATGAGTGATTTCCAAGATCGAAGTGAATCAACAGCGTTTCAAAGTAATACAAGTAAGCCTAACAGTTTATTTTATAATATTAAAGAAGAAGCTTGAACAAATTCATAACCTTACGTCAGACCCTATCCCTCCGAACTGGCCTCAAAACCTTTCACTCCATCACGACTCAAAAAAAAGAGAGCCGAAAACGGAAACCCTTTCCAAAAGTCTGATTCCGCCCGTCTCCTTCGATCCTTAACCGGGATCATGAATCAAATCAATACCGATCCTCCAGTCAACTCAATACGAAAGCCCCACAAAACGCTGCCTTTTGTTCTTTCTGAAAAGCTATCATCCACTTTAACCGCAGCGCCCCCCTCGGGCTCCCGGCCGCACATCTAGTCTTCTCCACGAAACGAAAACCACGCCCTTCAACTGCATCTTTCGGACCGCCAACCGTGGAACCTATCCTGTCTTGCGCCTACACACACGTTGTGCGCTCCACACGAAAACGCAACATTCAGCGCCACCGCTGCATCCCTCATCACTCCCAAATGGACCGATCCAACCCAACTTTCGGTCTCACCGCTCCAAGGGTTTTCGTTTTCCGCTTCTCGCAAGCATCACGTGACATCCTTTGCTACCATTTTTCACGGCTACATAGCGTTCCATTGGACCTGAGAAAAAACACTGAACCATGGTCAAGGAAAAGAAACCTATTTCACCCGATACAGAAGATATGGATCGGCCGCATACTAACCGTTGAAAACCCACGGAAATGAAACAACCCCGGACTCAAAAACACACATCGCATAGACCCGCATGTATCTGTTTGCCAGATTCACAGGAAATATGAATATCACAACAACCCACGCTCGATCTGCGTGACCACCCCATTTGCAGACTGGCGTGAAATTGCATCCATGCAGCTCACTTTTGCAATTAGGAAAAGACAAGCAAATCAACGTGCCGCTGCTTTGAAGAAGGTGCTCAACACCCCTCGACTCGAGTCACCTGCAACTCCTCGATTGCCATTGAAACCATCCTGCACCAACACGAAACCACCCAGAACACCTAGGAAAACCCCGCTGTCCTGCCAAACTGGACCACCGATTCCCAGCGTCATGGTTCAGTTTCCCTTTCAATTCCACAACGCCATCACAATTGGTGAAATCCTAGTAACTGCATCCTGACGAAATCCAACAACTTTCACCGCACACCTAAGGGACACGTCAAGAGAAGAAAAAGGACTACACCGGCTGGGACCAATCGTCACAGCTGGAACCGTAGTCAAGCCCCCTTAAGTACTCAGAACGAAGCAGAAGCAAGCCATTCCGTTGACGGAAACAAGCCAACCAGAGAAGGAAGAAAGACCCATCTTTAAACTAACGATCCTTAGGGCCACCAAATACCACGAAAAAGACCAAAATTTCTGTTTCATCACTATTGTTTTGAATAAAGTGCGAAATTTCTGAATTTTTGGGGGGAAGCCTGCTTGCAACCCCGGATGCCCGTCAAGGCGGTGTCCGCCGCCTATCTTTGAGGAAGTCTTTTGTTAATGCTAAAATAACAGGTTAAGTTGTTTTCCAGGGCAAAAAGAAAGCCCATTTTCCCAGCCCCCATGTCTGGCCGGCCAAAAATGGTTTCTTTTGCCAAGGAAAACATACTTAACCAAACCCGCCCTATCTGAGGTTTGACCCAAATTTGAAAAAAGCGTTTTGAAGGCGACTAGCTGCCTACCATTTCTCGGCATGGAAATTGATCTGGAAATTGATTATTCCTACCAAACCGTAAACAGCAGGGGCTGTTCAGAATAGTTCGTCGGTTGCTGGGCCAAGAGTGGGTGTTGGTAAATTAATTGCGGCAGCTGTGGTTAGTGTGATTAGTGCAGTGTGTGAGGATGCACATAAGGTTTTGGCAGGCTGAGTTGTTAATTTGGTATCGTTCAAATTGTTTAAGGGTCGGTTGTCGGCTGGTTCGCATAGTGATGCAATGGTGATCTGGTGTTTTGATGTTTTCATGGTCTAAGAGTTTTTTTTTTTAATATAGTGGACTCCGAGTCTAGTGTGTATGCAGCTGACGTGAATGTATAAAAGTATAAAAGTTGTTCTTTTATAACAACGTGCATTACTACTGGTTACTAACTAGCTGCCGACATGTAAAAAAGAACTTATGCGAGTTCTTTCCAGCATTGCCCTGCCGCTCTGTTACTTTATCAAATTGTGTTTAGGGCGAGGGGCCGTGTAACTATGCTACAGGGTTTACGCACGTGCAGATGTGAGATGGCTATTGTAATTTGTTTGGCTCAGCAAGTGCTTGAGCTAGTAATTAATGGGTTAGTTTAGCACAAGATCATTGATGGTTGTTATCACTTTGGAAATAAATTAAATCTTGGGGAAAGTCTTGGTTACAATCCTGCTCCGTTACATTTTCTCAAAAGTACTGTAACGTTTCCTTGGGTACACACAAGAATAAAAATGCTCATTTTTTTTTTTTTTACAAGTTTACTAACATTGTAATTCATAATTTCTTTTAGGTTCTATGCAGAGATGAACGCATGCATCAAAGTCTCACTTCCTAACGGTGTCCACCTTAAATTTGTAAGTTATCTTATTTTTTTTTTACTTTTGCCCTTGGCTGTAAATTTAACTAAAATTTAATAAAAGTTTAAATTTGTTGTTGTGTGCTGTTATGGTAGTACGTAACGTATTGAATGGTGCAGCGTGATAATTACAACTATCAAATAACGACACGTTCACTAAGCGCCTAAATGGTGTGCGAGACATGTCTTATGGTGAGAGGCTTTTACAGACCGGCCTTGAGTCACTCGAACTTAGGCGCCTTAAATTTGACCTCTTACTTATAAAATACTTCGTGGTACGCTGAATGTCGATCTACCGTTTTTTGCGCCTGTTTCAGGCCTCATGTCTACGCACGGTCACAGATGGAAACTTGCAGTACAGCCGGCAAGAACAAGTTTCAGAAAACATTTTTTTGCTGTACGGATTGTTAGTGCATGGAATACACTCTCACCTTTAACGGTTGACCAGCACACGGTGCAGGGATTTAAACATTCGTTGGCCAGAGAAAATCTTCAAATTTTCCTCAAACGTAGTTACTGACTTGGCAAAAATAATAATCACCCTTTTTATGGGCTTATTTGTAAAATCTATTTTTATCTTTGGCGCGGTATAAGCGGCTCAACACCCTTCCCATGACTCCTGTGGGAAACTTATTATTAATCCTTGACATCATAACAATTATTACTTGACTAAAGGTACTACTAAAGGTATTATTACTTGTTATTTTTCATTAAACAAATAAATAATCTAGCGATGCGTGACCAAAATTCCTCCACAGCTAGCTCTTTTTTTTTAAATCTGTGCTTGCACTGTAACGCCACTTGTTACAGACCGTTCCACGAAATGATGGATATATTAAAAAATTTGGCAAATTCATTGCACACAGTACAGTACTAGATCAAATATAATTAACATTTTCACAATTAAATTTGGAAAGTTTTTTTTAGTTAATGATAGCTGTAAGGCCGCACAAAAAAAAATATTTGGTTTACGGACAGGGTTGCAAATTAAGCCAACTTTATTTAACTGGCAACTTTTCTTTTACGTGTACCTAGCTCAAAGCTGAAAGAGCATGTAGTCAGCTTAAAAAAATATAACAGTCTGCTAATGTGTTGTTTATCATCTAGTATTCAATGTTTTTAGTTTTTGCCAGATTACATGTAAGTGGTTTGAACTAGAAGCTTGAAATTTGCACCATTGAAATGCTTTTTTCGAGTTGGTTAAAATGGTATATTGCAGTGTCAAAAACAGTCAATATTTGGCGAAAATATGCTTTTAGTGGGTGAACCAAGGTGCAGATAAAGTATATTGACTTACGATAATTTAAGGCGCACCAAGCAATTAACTTTGCATGGCCTAATCATTTCTTTATAAGTTTTACACAAAACATTTGATGCTTAAGATTCCAGAATGCAAGCATACATTCACAAATTTATTTGTACCTAAAGGGCTTTATGCATTTTGTTATTGGCTTACAGGACGCCCATGAAGGAGAAGTCAATTCTGTTAAATGGAGTCCTTCCGGACGTTTGTTGGCTACGGGTGGTGCCGACAGAAAAGTGAAATTATGGGAAATTGTGAAAGGTAAGCGCTGTGTAAGTTCAAGCAAGACGTGTTATAAAACATGTGCACCATGTTCTATTATGTTTTGATTGTAGAGTTAAAGCTAGAGGTGCACCGATGTTAGCATCGGACATCGGAAATCTGCTTTTTTTGGCTACATCGGTCATCGGAACATCGGATCAGTTTTTGGCAGCAGATGTTAAAACATCGGATATCCAACATTTTATTAAACCATTTTGTGACAGATGTGCCTATATTAACTTCTGGGTGCTAAACTTTAGGCCTACAGACATTTTTAATTTTATTTGCGAAATTCTCTTTAATTATTTTTGATTCCATGAAAAGTGTAACTTGGTTTTACTTTACTTTCTTAAACATCGGACCAAGAGATATCGGAATCGGATATCGGCCGATGTTTTTTCAACATCGAAATCGGACATCGGAATCGGCATTTTACCACATCGGTGCATCCTTAGTTAAAGCATCAATTTTTGCTGCAGAAATACTATGATATTTTGGCACTTATTTAAAGTGAAAGCTGATAACCCTGGTTCTACATGAAAAATTTGCTAAAGTGTATGCTATCCTAAATGTAAAATTGTCTGATAAGAAAATATTTGCTCCCCTACTATTTAGCCAACTAATTTTTGCACCTACAGTAATACAACGAGAAAATATTTTTGAAGGAATTCGATAAATCCAGCTACGGGGTCTGGAGGAGCACATTACGCTAAATAGCAGTTTACTCTATTTTAGAGTATGCATTTGGAATATATTGTCACGCAAATATTTTTGGATTACAGCAATTTGCTAGATACCAGTGTATGGTACATTTTGCATGTGCTACCCTGATAATAAACATTGATTGAATGTAAGGTATAAGTATTTCTAAGTACTAGTTTTAACAACAAAAAAGTACAACAGCTTGAGCTTCTTATTTTAAATGTATACTGCATTTCTATTTACCCGGTTAGAAGCATCGGGTACTTAACAAATTTGAGTGGAGGGTGCTTCTATCTGGAGGTGTATAACGTCACTAGTGCATACCTTAATACCAGCTGCTGTTGGCCGTCCAAAACATTTAGTATCTTGTAATCCAAGGTAAAATAAAAGCTATTTTGCCTGTTAGTACTGGCCTATCTTTACTCTGCATTAGGGATGTGCGAGTAGAAACATTTTAATTTGAGTCGAGCCGAGCCGAGTTTGAAACAGAAGAATCGAGTATCGAGCCGAGTTCGAGTATTTGATGAAAATATTTTGTTTGCAAGTTTCTCTTCAATTTGATAAGATAATAAGAACAAAGATGGTGCTTAGCTGACTGTGTGGGTCATGGTTTTCCAATTTTAAGGATATAACTTGAAAATGGTTTCAATTATTGGCTTTTAATCTGCACCACTGGAAAGCTCTCGTCGAGACGATCGATTTGGTATATTGGAATGTCAAAATCGGTCAAAAATTGACGAAGTTATCGCATTTTCGCCAGATTCGAGTTTTTCGAGTATGGATGCGAGCAGCGAGCCGAGTTCGAGTACAAGTTTCATACTCGGCTCGGCTCGAATTTTTCGAGTATCGCACATCCCTACTCTGCATACTTTTTTGCTTTTTGGCATGTTTTTTTTGGCATGTTTAACGATTGGTACCTTAAATAATCAGCAGTGCACGCTGCTCGTCCGTGAAAAACGCCATTGCTATAGCGCACACTAAAGCAGCTTACGATTCAGTGCTCCAAGCACTTCTCTGTGCAGGAACAGGAAATTGAACCAGAGCGGAGTAAGCGATCAACGATGCGATCATGGAGGAAGAAACATGTGATGCTCAAACGCAGAACGAAATTGGCAGCTATTAATTAAAACTTGATTTCAAATTGCAATACGAACAAGGAAAACAACTGAAATCTTGAAACGAGCTACAAGCTCAATTTGTTCACAGAGTGTCAATTTTGGAGATCTACGAACCTATGTGGTGGAGGTGGCATACCTGGTATAACGAAAAAACTGTTGATTCCTGCAATCCGTCTGTGCCTTTGGCTGCCTTCCAGCACCATCTCTTCCAGTCTGGCCTGTCTCCCATCGCCATCAAAGGCTACCGGTCCTTTGTCAACTCTGTTCTGACCTGCCTGAGTACTTCAGACTCAGTGAACAGTAAGGTGATTTCTTGTCTGGTGCATGCTTTCGACAACCTCCAGCCGCGAATCTGGCAACTGTTTCGGTCCTGGAATCTTTCCCTGGTGCTGCAGTCTGGTGTTGAACCAGTACGAACCTCCCACAACACATCGTTGCTTCACCTTACCCAGAAGACTGGATTCTTATTGGATATGGCCATTGGCCCCGGCTGCTCGCCAGAGCGAATTGGTTGCCTTTTCCTGGGAGGATGGCCATTTTCGTTACAGTAAGGATTGGTCTACGGTGACTCCGTCTCTTTTTGTTGAGTTCAGCGCTAAGAATGTGCGTTCAGATGAGGCCCCGTGCCCTGTTGTTATCAAAGCCTTGCCGCCAACCTTCACGAATGTGAATTGTGTGGCACTCGCCATTTGGCCGGTAGACATTAAAATGCACTCGCCATTGTCCATTACCTCCTCGCCATGTTTAGCAGTTGTGCTACTACTTATTGCTTAAATATTGTTTGCATTAATCTAACTCTCCAATCAACTATAGTGGCTAGCGACATTGTTGCACACTTGGTTGGAGAGCCCTTGTAACTCTGCACGCAACGCTGCAAACCGCTTGTTTCTAGCTAATACGGTTCCCTAGATATGACAATTTAAGCATCAGGGTTTGTTAATCAGTCGCCATTTTGGCGAGTAGCTCTAAAAAACCGAGTCGCTAACTGCTGAATTTTCCTCGCCATTTGGCGACCGACATTGGTGAAGGTTGCTTGCCGCCGGTGGTGGACCCTTCGATAGGTGAGTGTTAACAATGTCTGGTTCGCGCGTTAAAAGCTTATCTCAAATACACCCGACTTCCAGCTTCGAAACAGCCACGACAGGGAAGAACCTACCCTCGGACTCTCCTGTTTCTCCAAGTGGTTAAGATATCTGTGATCCTGACTCCTACTCCAGTTGCTCCATCTAAGATCGTGGTTTTGATTTGCCATGTCATTTGTCGTGTCTATGATATCGTCCCCAATCATGTGGATCTCTTCCCGGAGGTGCGTGCACATGAATGAGAGGCTTCGTGTTGGACATTTGTGGATGGCATGCCTTTAGACGAAATTGTGATCGTCTGCGCTCTTGGCACAGTAAGAACATTTTCATGAGCCACTATATGCGAGATGTAAGTGGCTCTGTTAGCATTGCGCAGATGAAAGTTCAAGCTATGGCTGGTAACGCAGTGGGCAAGAAGTAATGCCTGACTGCAGGGTAGAGGATGTTGCCGATTTGAGTCAGGTGGGTACCTTCATTTGTGCTGGGTTTCGTCTGAACATTTTAGCTGTGGGCATATTCCAATATGTGGATCATGGTATGTATCCTTGTGTTGCTTTCCTTGCCCAGAAATACGGTTTTGGTTGTTTTTTTTTTGTACTAAATTAGAGATCCCTTATGGAGGAATTTCGTGCTAAATATAAGGAGGATTTAGAAGTATCTTTAATGATGAAAGTAACTATGGCAGTCAGAGCAGAGGTAGCTCTGTTGGCCAAGAAAATTAGATGGCGGGCTGCATCGACGGTCTATTTGGATTATCTGCCGGATTTCATGGCTCAACGTCCGAGGATATATCGGAACCGATGGTGATGAAGGCTTTAAGTCTAACTGTTGGCTCTCGGATCAACGAAAGATTCCATTGCCCATTTAAGGCCCTTCGATTTTATCTCGAGGCAAGTATGAATTGGAACAAAAAGAATAAGGAAGAGAAGTGTAAGACAAAGAGAATTGCTAAAATTGCAAAAATTGACATTTCAGTCATCTTTCTTTGGTTGGTAGATAGCAAAATAAAGCTTCATTGACATTGAACCAAAAAGTTGAAGTAATAGTCCATTTCGTGCAAATTTTTGGTGGTCTTTTCACGTACTTCCGTCTTCTTCAAGCTAGTGTCCAGAAAACAGCGAGTTCCATTAACAGACTCTCATAACGAACACAATATTTGAATATAGTGCCTCACAGTGGGAATTAGAAGAGCTTCATTTCTTGGGTCACCAGCAAATGAAGATCCTCCGAAATGCCCACTATGAGGCCCTAAATTCAAATATTGTGATCGTTTTGAGAGTCTGTTAGTGGTACTTGGCTGTTTTCTGGACACTAGCCTGAAGAAGATTGAAGGATGTAAAAAGACCACCGAAAATTTGCAAGTAGTGGACTATTACTTTAACTTTTTGGTTGAGTGTAAATGAAGAGAACTTTCCTATTTTTCAAACTTTGGAGAAAGTCCTGCGAACTGAATGGGACACAAATTTGTCACATAACATTTCTTAGTTGATCTGTGAGGTAATCAGAAGAGCTTGACGTTGCACCAAATCATTGAAATCACCCAACAGAAGTGAGAGCACATGAGCTAAGGGCATCAGCACCATCATCATCTTGGTCTTTTGCATCAAATATCCCTCTGGATGAGGTAATTGAGGCCTGTACGTGGAAAAGCAAGAATACATTCATCAGTCACTACGTCTGAGATGTAAAGGGACTGGTTGTGAACCGAAACTGGACGGTTTCATGTGATGAACGGAAGCTGCATTACAGGACAGTAATGCTGCTTGACAGCTCAGGAGAGCGTGTCGATTGAAATTGAACTTAAGAGGCAGTACGACGACCTTGGTGCTAAATTCGAGTATAATGGGTAGAAGTAAGGTTTTATGAAAGTCTTTAAGTTCGACTGACCCACCTCCTTTAGCACAAAGTCAGCTAGAATTTAAAGCGAGTATTTTTAGGATGGTAAAAATAGAATTTTAAAGATAAAATTAATTTTTGCCTATCCTAAAATGCTTACCTTTGAATTAACTTACCCACTGACCCGCTTTCATCGAACCGGATAAGGTTATCTCAAACAAAAAGTGATAGGGAGCATTGTTGGGATACTGACAATGGTGGGGAGCCTGGTAGGCACCTTTTTCTTTATGAAGCTAGAATTTAAAAGGTATTTTAAGATAGACAGAAGCAAATTTTACCTTAATACACCGTAATGAAAGTTCTTTTAGTGTGAATATTACAGAAAATAAGTACGAAAATGGTAAAATGTTTGGTGTTGGTTTCGTTTGCTCGCTAAGGTGTTCGCTTGCAGTGTTCACATTGGTGTTTGCTTTCTTCATTTCAGGACTTACTACGTAAGATGGAAGTAAAAATAAACTAATGTATTGTAAGCACATTCGCTCGGGCCAAGTAATTGTAGTTAAAAGTACTCTTTGGTTCCTCTTTGCCGTTTCAGGAGGTTCTGAGCTTCGAGGGACATTCGCTGGAAGTAGTGCCGCCATTATGTCTGTAGACTTTGATGCTGAGGTTGGTTTATGATTTATTTTTTAGTGTGCAATGGTGCCAATGATTTTAATACGGGGAAGAGAATCTTCATACTTTTTTTAATTTACAAAATTTAAAATTGTCTCTGAGAAGTGATCAGTCCAGATGCATCGTAAAAACAATTGGTGGGTGTGCGTGTGTTGTGGGTAGGCTGTTTGAATGAAATGTGCCTGTGGTAAAGTTTGCTTTATTGACGTGCCTTTAAA
This sequence comes from Lithobius niger, assembly GCA_023313725.1. Taxonomy (NCBI): domain Eukaryota; kingdom Metazoa; phylum Arthropoda; class Chilopoda; order Lithobiomorpha; family Lithobiidae; genus Lithobius; species Lithobius niger. The sequence goes on from JAHWFP010063304.1 coordinate 11,646, forward strand.
CCCATTACAGATCTGGTGAACTATTTCCTGGTTGTTCAGATTTGCCTAACAAGTAACTTCTGGGCCCTTTTACGCAGTTGGGGAGAATTAAAATTAGCCCTACATGAGGGTTGCGGTTTGGCCAAAACATGCTGGTCCCATGGATTCACCGTTTTCTGGGTTTTTGAGGGCAGAAGTTCAAATGTTGGATTTTTACAGAAATTACATGGCAGTCAGGTTTTAAAGCTGTTTTTTTAAATCTCCTTCGTGGCTCACTATTCGTCTGTGTTACGTAATAGGATCTCTTCCTCTCCTGCAGCGCTTTTTTGTACGTTGCAGAGTATATTTACTATTGATAATAAATGTGTTATTGTATCACTTCCCTCCCCTCTCCTCACCTCCAACTGCATTTAATCACTCTTTCTAGTTGCTGCCGAAAATTTACAATACCTATTTTTTAGCATCCTTACTCTCGGATGCTTTTTCCCTAGAGAAATAAAGTTAGTCTTACGGCCAGCTCCGTGACCTCAGTGCGCATGCGTCGCGCACCCCTCCTTTAAAAGTGCCGAGATACCGTCGTGTTACATCTTTCCTTCTCTAGCGCCCGTCATGACACCTTTTGCTTTCCCAATTCAATGTGCTGGCCTTTCGTTATCGTGGTTCTGCTTGCCGTGCAGCTTCGGCTCGCAGCCCTTTCGATTGCGCCCAGCCTTCTGTCGTACATTGCCTATCGACTGACAGCTTCTCTAACAGCCTCATGGATTCTCCTCTTCCCACAGGACATGCCCTTCCTTTGGTCGGGCTTTCATCCGCATTCACGATCATCGACTAGACATCTCTTACCGATCTTTCAGATTTTTCTTCGGCCAACTGTCGGATCGGTATCCCTTCTTTCACCTGTCTCTTCAAGCCTTCCATAACAGCTCTATCCCCATTACCAGGATGACGTCACCCAACGCCTCTTCAGCAGGCTTCTGCGCTCCTCACGAAGGCATGGTGTCTCAATGGTTATGCCTTCCTCTACTACAGCTCTGTTGCCAAAGCTCTTGCCTGTCGCTTCTGCGCCTCTTACCTGCGACAGCGGGTCCGGCTACTTTCTTGGGCCTGATCTGGCCTTTAGAGCCCAAGTATGTGACGCTACATCATCCTCTGTTCCACCTGCTGTTCCAGACAGCCTTTCATCGGACACACTGCATTCCACTTCCAGTCTCACACCGGCTGTTTCTCAATACTTGCCTCCATGCAGTGAATTTTCTGCCGGAATCTCCTCCTTTCGAGCCTCGACACTTTCCCGCCTTTTGCTAAAGAACAGGTCTGTGACCTCTTCACTACATTCTCCCGTACGTACTTTGCTGACCGGAAGAAAGAGCGTTCCTTCTCGTCCTTTCGGTTCCAATCCAGCCTTACGCTTTAATCAACAGCGCCCCGGCTCCGGTTTCCACTATTTTTACGTTCTCGAAGCATTTTCTTTCACCTTCCATTTCTTCTGGGTTAACAGATGATACTGTCCGAGACCGACACATTATCTGCCATAGGTCCTCCGTCCTTCTTTGCCGGTAGCGATAGCCTCAATTCTCCGTCCACTGTCGTTTAGGGCGCTCCTTCTGCTACATCTTCCACTGTTTCAACTTTGGGATGTCCTTTTGCATCCCTCCTTGTCTACGACGGTGCAACACCATCAAGTTTCCCTCCTGCCTCTATTCCTGTCGTTTTGCAGGACGGTTCACCGTCTGTTAAAACGGTGCATCCAACAGCTTCGACGTCCTCCTTTTCATTGCGACGGGCATCCTTCTCTCGTGTCCGTGGCTTCTCTCCTCTGCTCCAACCTCTAGCACACCTTGCCCGGACTGTAGTTTTTTTTCTCAGCTTGTTGTCTTTCTAGTCCACATCCATAGCAGCCGTTTACATCCCTGCATCAGGACCTTTTACCATCGACAATGTCAATGCCGGTCCCACTTGGTGGCGCCTTCTGCAGTTCTTATAATGCCTTTCCTTTCCTTTCCAGCGGGGGTCATGTACCCTCTTCTTTTGGCACTACCATCTTAACCTCTCCTTTTCTCATGTTCTTTGACAGAATCCTTGCATTCGGTTGTAGGTAGGGATGAGCTTTGACTCACGCCTTTCTTCTTTGGGTCTTAAATTTGTCAAAAAACAAACCAATCAAATGAACAAAGCAAATATATGAATTAAGGCTGTGCCGGTGCCACTTTCCCCGATACCGGTTCCATACTGGTGCCCGTTTACCCGATTCCAATGCCAGTACCGGTACTTCTGGTAATGTGCAAATACTGTGCCGACGCCGATACCATGCCGGTGAAAATGCCGATGTCAAACGATAACTTAATAGTCAACACAGTGTTGATATGTTAATAATTTAATGATGTAACGTACTAACTGACTTAGTTGCAGGCTAATTATTAGTAGCGTTGGGAACAATATGTCATATTATTAATGTACGAAAATGCAGATTCTGGAAAAAAAACAAGCCTATTCCGGTACTTTTTCCGGTACTTGTTTACCCAGTGTCGGTCCGATGCCGGTGTCAGTGGTACCTGCAGCCGGTCCCGGTACCAGTATTGGTATCTGCACAGCCTTAATATGAATGCATGTTGAGAACTACCTGCTTAAAAAAACAAAAAAACAAACACCTATACGACGTTTATCAGAATGCTTCAACAACTGCCACCACGAAGATTGCATATTGCTACGGCATTGCAAGGCCTACTCCTATGCCGCTTTTGCAACAGATTACAGATTGGACTTGTCGCCACTTTCACCTTCGCCTGTTGTTAGCTGAGATTTGGCCTCCAGCTCCACATTCGCGATTTCTCAAAATTGTTCCCATTCTTTCGATTCTAGGGGTCTTAGACCCCGGCGTACCTGCTCGTAACCTTGGGATTACCATCAAGTGGTGACCACCACCAGAATTGACGAGGTTTACTTGATGCTAAAAAATAGGTATTAGGTAATTTATATTTTCGGCGGCAACTAGAAACATTAAAATGCTGGGTGCAACCAGCTAATTTTTGTTTTATTGCATAACCAAAAATATACATTACCTGCCCTACCTCCCCTCGAGTCATCACTTGACGTATTGAGAGAAACGAAAGATGTAACACGAGGGTGCCTCGGCACTTTTATAGGAGGGGTGCGCAACGCATGCACACTGAGGTAACGGATATGGCCATTGGACTATAACTTTACTTCTGTAGGGAAAGAGCATCCGAGAGCAAGGATGCTAAAAATAGGTAATGTATATTTTCGGTTAGGCAATAGAAACAAAAATCAGCTGGTTGGACCTAGCATTTTAATGTTTTTCTCGCCGCTGGCACAAATTGTCGTGCATATCCTTGTTGCTCCGAGCTTAATTAATTTTTTTTAATGGGTGCTATTCCAAATACGACAGTTGCTACTTCCTTCCATGATTGAATGTTATGGGTGAAGGTGCTACTGCCTGTTGCTAAGCTGCTTGTGTGCATCGTGCGTGGTTTTTTTGCTGGAGGAGGCCCATCGCGAAGCTAGTGGTAGGCTACAGTTGGCAAAGGTCGGCTTGGTTGGATGGTCTGCTGTTCAGGTGGTTTGGAAAGCTAGAATGGCTACGGGTATGTTGTTGGAAAATTCTTTAATTTTGGTTTGAACTGGGAATGGCTTAAATACCCACAGATCGGTTACACGCACGGCAGGTGCGGTTTACGTTACGGTTTCTTGGCGTTGTGTCATTTGCTGGAGGCTGGGCGTGGAATGTCTGATGGAATAGGTATACGATACCCCTGGATGATGCAATAAGATTGCAGTAGGCAACTTTACGAAAGTTTGCGGATTTGTGGCATGATCCAACATTGTTCCAAATGATGGACCAGAGTATTTTTTACAAATTGAAACTTAGTTGGCTTCACTAGAGATCTTCAGTGCTGCTTTGCGCTCCTGGAGCATGGGAAGTGTAGCCGGCAGGACAGCGGCTTAGTTTGGTATTGTAGTGTCTCCGTGGGTGTTGGAGATGGTGAAGAATGGTGCAAGCTTAGGCTTAACATCGACCCCACTGATTAGGCCACTTTGGTCGTTGCTCTGTTGGTATCGGACGACATAAAAATCGCTGCAAAGGTGAAAAAGATATTAACCGAAAGTGTGATTGAGGCCCCGAGGACGAGCTGTGATTTCTATTCCGACTTTATGTTCCAAAACGAAGAGGAATATTTTAAATTTTAAGTCGTTAAATAAGTACGTCTGGGTGCGGAAATGCTGATTGGACACGTTGCCGGCAGTTGTCCGCAGTTTACACAATGGTTGGTGGATGGCAAAGGTTGATTTGACTCATGCCTATTGTGCGGTGCCTATGTGCCCAGCGGCTCACCGTTCGTTGGCGTTCTCGCGGGGAGGCTGTTTGTACAAGTGGCGAGTGTTGCCTTTTGGTTTAGCCTTTGCCCCGTACATTTTCATGCATCGTGAATAATTAAAAAAATGCCGGTTGCCAGTTTTCGCTTGTCATTTTCAGGCAACTGGTGGCCGCAGTGCGTTACTTTCTGAGGGACATGGGTTTCCTCGTGTTTTGTTATCTGGACGATTTGGGAATTTTGGGACCATCGGAGCGTAAAATGTGATACAATGTTGTACACACATTGGGCACATTGCAGAGGCCAGGATGTTTCCCAAATACAGGGAAGAGTGTGTTGTTACCGACGCAAGGTATTGCGTTCCTAGGAATGGTCGTTGACTTTCGAACCACTAGTTTAGCATTACCGCTGACAAAACAGCAATGCTTATCACCACCATGTGCTCGTTGTTTATTCGGGCTTGGATCACGTTGCGTGAAGTGAGACGTTTATGGGGCCTAGTGGAGAATGTAGTTTGTGCCGTGGATGATGCACATTTGCATGTGGAATTTTGGCAGGTGGATTGCCTATCATGGTCTAGGTTGAGTGCTGTGGCGGGTACATGGTCTGGGGGGTCTGGTGGGAACCTGGTGTGGTGGCGTGCCAAATTAGGTGGCGGTCCTGCTGGTAGATTCTGGTCGGTACAGTAGGCTACGTGCATGACATCCGCAGAAGCATTACGGCACAGGGAAAATGGTTACCTATCCATTTTAAAGATGATCAGCCCTTTCGAGGAAGCGGCCGTGGCAGGGAAAGAGTATCCACCAGACAACAGACTATTAAATAGAAGAAGTGAAATTCCAGCAAGTCTCTCTCCGGGAGGAGAAGAAAGAAATCTGACATACTGGTTTCCTCAGTCCACCTAAGAAGATATTAGTCTGTGGCTGGTGGCCGTCTAAGAAGTCACGCCGAAGCTTGGACCGATACCTCCGACGACCAGTGGCTCGTATCGATGATCTCGGATGGCCACCAACCTACGTTCACATTGATCACGAAGCTCATATTGTTGCCACCTTGGAAAATTAATAATAACAAGGATTCTCTCTGCAAACAGAAGGGAACTGTGTACTATCGAAGAATGCCAAGACTGGAAAACATCAGGTTTTTACAGTCCCATTTTCCTAGTGCCAAAGAAGATGGGGCAACTGTAGGATCTTCAACCTCAAATTCCTGAATCAATTCATCGAGAACAGCAGTTTCAAGATGGAGACCTTTTCCTCAATCAGGAATTCAATGGAAGCCGAGGAATGGACAGTATTTGTAGACCTGGAAGATGCTAATTTTGCTTCATCCCAGCATCTTCCATCGTTCTCTTCCGATTCATCTTCCAGGAAAAAGTGTATAATTTCAAGGCTTTGCCTTTTGGCCTGAAGACGGCGCCAATACTTTCGCTCTCCAAACTCGCCCGATGGTAATGATTCTTCATTCCTGAGGAACATTGTGCACGCTTATCTGGATGACCAGCTCATCTGGAATAAACACTGTCAGAAGATCATCTCTGACATTCAGAAGATGGCAGATCTTCTCTTCATGCTCGGACTTGGCATAATCCAGAAGTTATGTTTAACTCCAATGACATCGTTCATCTTATTTGGGGGCCTGTTCTACATGGCAAGGTTCATCGTATATCTGATGCCGGAAAGATTTTTGTCCATCAAAGAACAGATTCTCGAACTCTTAACTCTTCAAGTCTTTTCAATGACAAGTCTTTGCAAGGTCACAGGTCTTCTGGATGCTGCAGTGCACTTGATTCCATATGGCCATTGGAGAGTACGACACTTCACTATTTCAAAAGGACCAGTGGAGGCTGGCTAAAGACCAGGACAAGATGAGTGGTGATTATGGGTCGACTCCATAAGACACATCCTTGGCACACAAATTAAAAAAAACGCAATATTTCTGCCCACTCTTGGGGGCCGTCATCAGGCACGTACACACTGCAAAAAACATATTTACAAACTGTTACAGTTTTCATAAAAACACATGGTCCAAAAGCTAAAATAGAACAACAATTTGTTTCTTACCAGAGTAAAACAAGGGAGGTCTTTGTTAGGGCTTAAACCTCCCTCGTTTTACTCTGGTAAGAAACAAATTGTTGTTCTATTTTAGCTTTTGGACCATGTGTTTTTATGAAAACTGTAACAGTTTGTAAATATGTTTTTTGCAGTGTGTATGTGCCTGATGACGGCCCCCAAGAGTGGGCAGAAATATTGCGTTTTTTTAAATTTGTGTGCCAAGGATGTGTCTTATGGAGTCGACCCATAATCACCATTCATTTTTTTAAACAACAAAGCATCCTACTCCTCACCCTGTCAACCATGACAAGATTCGGATATGCGAATCTTCTTTTTTCCAGAAGGAAGAGGTCCTCTGGTGGTGTGACCCTGTCAACATCACACGGGGGTCCTGGTCATGGAAATAGAACCAGAGTTGTTTCTCAGGGTGAGGTGCCCACATCCACAACTCCATCATCTCGGGCACCCTGAATGCAAATGAAAAGAAATTAATGTGTTAGCACTGAGAGCAATTTATCTTGTGATGCAACACTTTCAAGATCAGCTTAAGGGAAAGACCTTTCAAATCCAAAAAGACAATACGACAGCAGTCGCTTACCTGAACAAAGATGGATAGATACACTCAAACCTCTACATCGCCGGCTGATTTGATCTTTCGACTGGCAATCGAGAAAGACAGGAAGATCTCGTCCCTTCACATTCTAGGATGCAGGACATGTCCTAGCAGACATTCTTCCAGAAGAGACAAGATTCTGATGACAGAATGGTGCCTTCAGATGTCTGATTGCAAGAGAATCTTCAATATTTGGGGCACCCCAATGGTAGATCTTTTTGCAACAATTCAAAACCATCGTCTCCCCAACTACGTGAGCCCATTCCTGGATCCACAAGCTTGAAGAACCGGTACTCTGATAACTCCCTGGAACGGAATGTTACGGTACATATTCCTTCCTTTTCTCCTCCTTCCACTCATCTTGGAGAATATTGCAAAGACAGAAGGGGACGCTCATAGTATTCTTAGCACTTTGACCAGCCTAATCATGGTTTGTCCCTCTGCTGGAACTTCTAGTCTACTTCCCAAGTAGGCTTCGTTTAATTCTAGACCTATGGAAGAAATCCTTTTGGCAGCCTTGTGGAAGAATGAAACTACATTCACGTCACATTGTTTACGACGCACGACATGTCACGCACGCACGACACACGTACGACATGGCGACGCACGACACGTCACACACGACACGTCACATTGTTTACGACGCACGACCTGCCATGCTTTTGCTTCATCTTCCCTCAGCCCCCTTGCTGTCCATCAGAAGATACAAAGGCAGCAGTAAGGATACCTCCCACTAACCTGGAGGCGACTACAGCGACTTCCCTCCACATGGATTGTCAAAGTCTGGACGATGAAAACATTTAATTGGTGACGGTATTCAGAGATTAAAAAAAAGTTAGATTCCCGATTCCTCAGTCTGAATGGGGCAAATCAGTTTTTAACCCTGAACACCTACCCAATTACATGCCCTGCCTCCCCTCTTCATTCCTAGCGATGGTATGCTCTTACAAAGGTATGGGATTGTTCCATGCATTGCCGAGACTTTTGGCTGCGGTGATCGAAGCGGCAACAAGGTTTTTGGGTGGTTGGTATCACAGTATTTTAAGTTGAGTTGGAAAAATGCTTCTATAGACAAAATGAAAAAAATTAATTGGAAAAATATTCAGGGGTAAAATCTCAGGCTAAGGAATGGGGAAATCTTAACGTTATTCTTTGTTTTCATCTAAAATAGAGTAATTTCACCTAGTTCCAATATACCATTCGAATATAGATGACTGACTTACCGTACTCTTTGCCTTTTTTAGTGATGAATTTTGCCCTTTTGCTGTTGTTTCCTTTGCTCCTGTGTAATTAGCAGCGATTTGTGTGTTTGGATTTAACATTGTTTTGGTTTTGTTTTGAACTAAATAACTTTTTCGTTTCTAGTAAAGCTGTTGTGATCGGCTTGTTCCCACTAAATTGTCATCATCCTGATTGTGTGAATAATCACAGTAGGGTATACCAAACCGATCACTGATGCCGAGCTTTGCGAATTCATCTTTATGTTCATGAGAACCAGTACTCTGTATCATCGTGGCTGTAATAATTCAAATTACTGTAAATGAATTTTGCTTCAGTTGTTTATAAGGCTGTACCGAACAGAACAAACCGAACCGAACATGGCCGAACAGAGGGTGTTCGGTTCAGTTCAGTGTTCGGCCTTTCAAATGCAAAATACCAAACCGAACATATTTTCACTTCTAATTGACGGATTTTGATGTTTGAATACACCATTTTGAAGGTTTTTTTCGCCAGCTTTCTGTTGGTCCAAACCACAAGTTCCTAGCTCTAACGGTTCAGAAGTTATAAGGGAAAATGTAAAAGTAGTGGAGATTTTTTTATGTTTAAACAGAGTTTCAACATCTATGGACTTGCAAGTCCATGTGAAAATACCTACATTTGTTAAGAAACTTGTGCTTTGATGACTCTTTGTGAACTAAGTTCTTTTACATTTTAGTTTAAGATAGATTGGTTTGGTACATTTTTGTTCGGTTCGGGAGCGTTCGGTGTTCGGCTTATTTAAGGTATGTTCGGTTTGGTTCGGTTCGGCTGAAAAACTCTCATTCAGTACAGCCTTAGTTGTTTAGTACTTATTTGGAAGTACGGTATCACTTCCAAATCAAGAGCGGGTGAGACAACTGTGGAATGACTTAATCCATTTGTACCTTGTGACTCTTGATAGCCAGCTATCAAAAATATGTTGTGATGATCAGCAATGGGCCAACAACTCCCCTAAGTTTGACCTGTTACAGAATGTTACCGGTCTGGCAAAACCACTTCAGTACTGCCTGATTAACTATTATTATTATAAGCAGGTAACAGCCAGATGAGTAATTAATCAGTGATGGACAGCCTAGCTTGATAAGTAAAAATACTGTTCTAAAAAAAATTATTTAGTTCAAAGTGAACCACTTCAGAAACAAACTATAAACATTACCATATGGTGACAGTTATCGGGCCGCTTGATGTGAAAACGATTTTCGCTATTTTAATTCATCATTTAATTAATTTTTGTGTTTTTGGTAGGAAACTTTGATCTTAGGGGCTTCCAATGATTTTGCGAGCAGAGTTTGGACACTTTCAGATCAACGGCTAAGGGTAGGTACTTCATCATTTTTTTAATATGACTGGTTGTTTCATATGCCATAATCGACAAACGGTCGGCGTCTGCTTGAATGTGCTAGGGACAGAAGCATCATTTCTTCGTCATGCGTTTGAGTTCTGCGACTGACTCAGGTGATGTTTTTAGTGTTGGGGGCATGGAGCCTTCCCTCCCCCCCCCCCCACCCTCCCAAAAGCAACTCTTCGAAGTGATCGTCGGCATGGCGTTCCACTACGTGTTGTCATGGGTTTGCAAGAAAAGGCAGGTGAAACGCCTGACGTCGTGGTAGAACCACCTGTACTAATTTACCAAACGTTACCTGTACATTTTGCATTTGTTTTGCTTTTTCCCTAGAGATAAAAGTCTAAATACAGCCAGCTCGCTAACCCCGGTGCGCATGTGCACCCCGGGGTTAGCGAGCTGGCTGAATTTAGACTCTTATATGCAAGCACTCCTTCTATACAAAGGCAGTAAGGTGAAAGCGGCCACCTTTCTTTCTCTAGTTGTCACGCTGTAAACACGCACATCGTTTTTTTTTTTTAAATTATAGTCCTAAATTGGAAACTAAGACACTAGAAGTTGGGTTACTTATGAGGCTGACAAGCAAATATGAAACCACCATTAACTACACAGTTTATGCAGTGAGGAACCAGTTTATTTATCTGGTTTGGGCAACAAAACAAACTCTTCAATATTTGCACACTTATATTCAGTACTCCTTGACTGTTCACTATAATGTAAGGTACTTATCTGTATCAGTCATGAGACGAAACACACTGAAGTACCAAGCTTGAAACATGGAGGCTGTCAGTTTAACCTAACCGTTCTCTTCACTACACACTAATCTCCACTACCTTCTTCATCTCCTTAAGGCCCACTGAGAAAGGCTGTGCATAACTTGGGCGTTTTCGTAAATGCAGTAACACAACACGTCGGATGGTTCTTACTGCCAGTAGGCAGTATACCGGTACTAGCGGTGCACTGTGGTAACATTTGGTCATGATACCCAGCGATAATGTGAGTCTGCGACGGTGGCGTCGTAAGAACCAGTACTGCTTGAGCATTTGTTCCAGCAAGTTTTCTAGTGTCTCTTATTTACATACCCGATAACATCTAATGCTTCCCGCTTTTCATTTATAATAAGCAGTGTTCCACTGCTGGATTGAACAGGGTTGACACAAATAACACACCAAAGGGGATAGTGTGACGCGCTATTGCCAAGGTTCACCAGTGCCAAGAAGATCTGATCGCCTACTTATGTTTCAAGAATTGTGCTACAACTCCCACTTGTGACAATTACGCAATTGACTTGCCATTAAAATTTATAACCTATGAGCAGAATTAACGAGAAAAAATCGTAGCTGATGTTTTGTGTCGAGTTCCAGGATCAGATGATGTGGAGCGCCTTGCAAGAGAGGCGTCGATAACACACTTTTTGAGCTACTAATTGAATTTGGGAGGAAGAAGGGCGTGAGCATATCGAGTTATTGTAATAACGTAAAGGAATTAGATGAGGGTTAATGTTATTCTTTATGATTAGTTCATGTTAATTGTGTCAAGTGCAGGAATGGAGAGGTTCAGAATTTTAAAAACCTTTAAAAAGTACTGTCAAGTACCAAGTACCGCGGTACAAAATCTAACAGTTCCTTCGTGCAAGATAAGTGCGCCCAACACTAGACCAGACCTCGTAAAGAGTTTGTTAATTTAAAAAGTTTGTTATTTGTACACTGCCTAAAAATAGTGGATTTGTGCACAGCCTAAAAACAGTGGATCCAGACATTTTACACCTGCAGCCTAAACATAGTGTATTCATCCTTTATCTGTACACAGCCTAAAAATAGTGGATTCGCCCGTTATTTGTACCCCGCCTGAAAATAGGAGCAGTCACTGACAGACTTGAAAATTGCTCTCATTTTAAAGTCTGTCAGTGATGGGTGAACGGTTCCATGCCTTAAGCAAATCTATAAAACCATTGCTAATAACATCAAGAAAATTTGTTCAGTTCTTTGATGCGCAGCCAATATTAGACTTCATGCGTGTCATTCCGTACAACTTAAAAACTGGAAGCTCTTATGTTTTTTATACGTTTTCAAATTAGGATATTATTTGGGGGAATTTAAGGCAACTTCTTACATTTTTTTCAATCATTATTTTTTTGTGTCCATACGGGTCATCGTCCATGCAAGGTTTTATCCATACCAAGCATTCTCCTGGTTAGCCGGTGGTAACAAAGCATGGTCACTCAACGCTTCGACCACTAGGCTTCGTTCGGATACCTCAATTTGGCCGTAATTATGTGGCCATTATTAGACTTTATGCATGACATTGTGTGCAACTTAAAACTCCAGGAACTATCTTAAGTTTTTTATACTTTTCAATTAAACATTTTTCACGTTAAGTTACCGTGTGTTAAATGTTACACTGCGCAAAACGGTAATGACAGAATATCTCTTCCAATAGCGCAAGAGCGCAATATATTGTGTGATGTTGATTTGTTTTGTATTTCCTTTGCATCTTTTTCTGGTAAACTTAGTTCGTTTTGTTTGAAGTTTTATGCTCTCCAGTATAAAGTTTTTTTCTATATGCCATGAAAATGTACATTACCTGATCTTTAGCATTCTCCTTTTGCTTATGATGTGCGTGCTAGAAATTAGAGTTCTTGGAGCTGTGCCAGCGCCGCTACCCTCTGCGCAGGTGTTGTGCGCAGCCTCCGTGTATATAAGCTTTGTCAGAGGTGGCTGCTCATCTTTTCTTCTCTACGTCTTAACCGAGTTGGACATGTGTGTACTTCCTCTTCACTTCGATCTCAACGATCCCAATGCTGCGTTCTAAAGGCACTCCTCGAGAACCGTTGGCCAGGATGACCACCATGTCGCCTTCGGCCGAAGTTTTGCCAGTGGATCCGCCTCTGCTGAATTTATCCACCCTGTCTGCGGCCTGTCCTCGGCAGCCAGGGGACAGTGCCTTGTCTCCTACGGCCCCACTGCACGGTCCCTCACTATCGGGGCCCCGGCGCCTGTCGATCCCACACTGGATACGGCAACAACGCTGCCTCTTCAATGCTGCCAGCCTCGGCCCGCGATCGAGCTGTGATCCCTTCAGGACGATATGTTTTAAGGCCAATGAGGCCTATGCCCGCCTCAAGCTGCAGGTTAAGGCTCGTCGTGCTGCTGCCAAACATGATTGGCAATCTCCACAATCTTCCGGCCATCCTACGGTCCCCTGGATCTCTCTTCTCGTTTGTCCCAACGATCAGTTTCTTTCCAGTCTCTGGCGGCCGATCGCCACAGTGAACCCCTCTCCAAGGAGCGCGTATATGAACTTAAGGAAACTGCACTCCGGTCTTTCAAGTGTAAACGACCGTTCCCACCAGTTTCACATACGACTGGGTTACATCAACTTCGATACCTACCCTCAGTCCGAATTCCTCACGGCCAACTTGAAAATGGACTTTGGAACGTCTCTTTTCCTGCCCCGGAAAGTCTCGGTCCCTTCCTCGGTTCTTCAGGACAACGACCGCTTCCTTCGTTTGTGCCTAAGGACGCCCTTCCAGACCGATGTCCTCAACACGGCCCGCCAATGCCTTGTGCGAAAAGCTTTCCACGGAACCTTCGCCCGACGACACAAGAAACCTGGCTTCCCGTCTTAATCAGGTGTTTCGCAATGCTTGCTTCACGACATAACACTCAATGAACTGATTGATTCGGACGCTCAACTCTACGTTACTGCTTCGAGACGTTGTCCTCAACACAGCCCCCAACCTACACGACTTGACTCGGCATGTGCTCCGCAGTCAGCTCATACACGAATCGGATACACTGTTCCGGAGCCTTATTCCCAAACGGGCCCCTCACTTGAACATCACCCTTAAGCCGAAACCTGCCAAACCAAGCCGACCTGCAGGAAATCAGACCTATGGCTACCCCAAAGACGATTGGATCACGCCCTCCCCAGTGCGTCCAGAAGCTCGGTCGCCTTCTCGTCTTCAGGATCAGTCTCCCTTTCCGAACAAAGGCCCAGAGCATGGGCACTCTGTCATGCCATCCCCGGACAAAATATCGAGCCGGCTCACCAAAATTTGGACCTTCTTATGACTGCCAGTTTACACGCTGACAGACTCGAACACTCTCATCGGATCTCTGGACCCTCTGGCATTACTCGTCCATTACTGAAGATGGATGGTTTGCCGTCTACATTACTTTCGCATCGACGAATGGCCAGATCAGCCGCTTTTCTCTCATGTTGTCCTGAAGAGTCATCCCATTCGCTACGCTCATATGAACGTTCTCCACCTTACGGAAACGATTCCCTTGCGCGAGCCCTTCTGCACGTCCATGTATTCACGGAGTGAAAGCCCAGCTAGAGAGCCCACATCGGCAACCAAATGCTCCCGGATCCAAATGCCTCCGGGGCACCCGGTCTCGGTACCTTCACCAACTTACATCGGACAGTTTCAGTCTCTACATCACCCTTCTAACGGTCCTATTCTCACTACACATCCCAGGTAACAGCAACGTGGTTGCAGACTCTCTCTCCCGGCACTCTCCCCTAACGGAAGAGTGACCCCTCAAGACATTCATCTGCGAATCTCTCTTCAAGATTTGGGGACGTCCATTCATCGACCTCTTTGCCATGAGGTTCAATGTCAAACTTCCCATTTCGTCAGCGCAGTCTTGGACGACTGTGCTTGGGCCGTGGACGTCCTCACCTTGTATAATTGGGACTACCTCTTCGGGTACCTTCCCCCCCCCCCCCCCCGACTTTTTATCCAGATAGCGCCCAACTGGACCCCTTGCCGCTTGATTTCCCTTCCTACACTGCCTCCTGGTCGACTCACCACATTACCTCCTGAACATTCTCGACTTACACTCCCAGCAGAAGGGTACTGTGTTCCACCATTGCCTGCATTCACTGCGACTACACGGGTGGCATTATCGTCCAACTGCTCGAGACAGCAGGTTTTTCTTCAGTACAAGCCTCTCGCATTGCTTCCAAAGCCGTCAGGGCCTCTACCAATAAAATATACGACAGCCATTGGCGATGATGGTTTCATTGGTGTCGACACGACAGGTCTGTCCGATCAATTCCTCTCTTCCACAAGTCTTGCAATTCCTGAACGATCTCGTCGACGAGGGTCTCCAAGGTTCTACTATTCTGACTTACCACTCTGCTTTGAACACTGTTCAAGGCTGCAGGCAGCTTTACGCTGGATGACTTCCGCATCTCGGCACTTATTAAATTCTTGGAGTCGAACGAGCGTCGGTCCGACGCCTGTTTCCAGATTGGGACTTGTCCATAATTCTGACATCCCCCCCCTGTCTGTTCCTTATGAGCCCCTCTCGTCATGACATCTCAGTCATCTGACTCGCAAGACGGTTTTTCTTGTTACTTTAGCTGCTTGCTTTCGCTGCAGTGAAATACAAGCTCTTTCAGCCACTGCAGCGGACTGTTTCTTTCTTGACGATTACTCTGTGGTCACTTTGACCCAATGTCGTCCTTCCGCGCTAAGACACAGAAACCTTGTGAGCGGTCCCGGCCTTTTATCATCCTGGCCCTTTCCAACATTCTTGGTGGCGAACTGGAACGAGCTCTTTGCCCAGTGCGAGCTCGCTGCTTCTACCTCAAGGCATCCAAGCCAATACGACGTGGTCGGTCACAACTTTTTCTGCCATTTTACAACCACGTTAGGTATAACATCAGCACGGATGGTCTCCACGTGGATCAAGTTACTGATACTGGACGCATGTAAAGCATTCGACATCGCTTGCGCCGCCACAAACTGTGAGCCATCTCAACGTCCTGGGCGTACTAACGTCCCATTACAGACATTATGGAAGCTGCTGCTTGGCGAAGCCCGACTGTGTTCACATCTCACTAGTATATGTCTGCTCATGCAGACGGTCTTTACCGTCTCGGTCCCTTTGTGGCCGCTTGACGGATACTTTAATCCCCTTAAGCAACGCGATTCTTCGGACCATCTCTTACAAGATTTTTCTTATGATACTTTGTGAAGCTCTGTCTGTTGGGGAACCAGCGCGCTACCCAAGGGGGCTTCGTCAAGTTGGCACCCACCGCCTTTGATGAGGTCTGTGGAATGCTAAAAGATCAGGTAATGCATATTTTTATATCACATAGAATCAAAATACCAGGTTTATCTGGTTGATTTTTGTTTCTATTACCTTTATGAAAATATACATTACCTTCTTCCCACCCTCCTCCCTTCTGTGTTGCCAATTGGGCACTGTAGAGGTACAAAAGATGAAGCAGCCACTGCTGACAAAGCTTATATAGACGGAGGCTGTGCATAACACCTGCGCAGTGGGTAGCGGCGCTGGCGCGGCTCCAAGAACTCTAATCTTTAGTATGCACAGTATAAGCAGAGGGAGAATGCTTAAAGATCAGGTAATGTATGTTATCGTAAAGGCAATAGAAACAAAAATCAACCAGGTAAACCTGGTCTTTTGATGTTTTTTAACTTATTGTTCTTTTCCTGATTTGCCATGCAGCATACTCTTACAGGTCACAGTGGAAAAGTGATGGCTGTAAAATTTTTAGGGGATTCCAACAAGGTTGTGTCTGGAAGTCACGACCGCACATTAAAAATTTGGGATCTTCGTAGTCATGCATGTAAGTACACCAATTAAATACCAAAAGTAGAATTTGTCTTTTTAAAGTATTCCATGTGACCTAGTTTAGCAATAAAAATGAGTTTTACTTTTAGTTTTAGGTTTTAGTGATGTAAAACAAAGCTGGCATTGAATGCTTTGTTTAAAATTGTCTAAAATTGTTAAGGGGGATCTAGAAGCATGTTAGCTGTTTGCCCCCATTAAGGTCAGATAGTGGTGTAAACTGTGTAAATTAATCATGTGTATCACTGTTTCATCGAAGGCTAGCTTCTCGTCCGAAAAAACCGTTACTGGCAATACTATGAAATTCGCTCATCGTAAATGAATTTAAAACTTCAAAAATGCACACTTTAAAAACTACAGACAATCACATATATGCTAATTTTCGATACTTGAGTAATTATCTTCAGCAGGCACAATAAGGGTGGTTTTTCTGAACTTTGACTATATCTTTTTAGTTTACATCGTCTGATTTCAAGTTCGAAGACTCGCGCTCCGTTATTTACTGGGCCGATCTCCCACATTGTCGCCGATCTTCCACTCCTTCAACAACAAGTCGTCGGGCTAACAGTTTACTAGGTGCAACACATTAGGATTGGCTGGGCCTTGAAGATTCATGAGGGGAAGACCTTGTGTGCTGCATAATGCTGTATTGCAATCGATTCTAGACACCGAAGGTGATTCTCTTGCATTATTCGAGCACACCATTGTCTTCGTATTTCCCCAGTCAATCTCTTGCTCTGTGCTCATGCAATGGGCTGCAATGTCGTTGTCTTTAACGTTTTGTTCCTGGTGTTACCTACGGTGCCTAGAGTATTGCAATCCAGTACCACTTACGGAATAACATCCCCCTAATGAACATCTAAGGCCCAACAAACCCGAATGTCATACACTTGATAGGAAAAGACAATATGGTATGCTGAAGCGAAGATGGAGTGAAAAAAGCAAGTAACGCAAAAACCTGTACCTTAATATTTGCGAGGACCATGCCATTTGTGCAAGTGAACGCAGCATTGTAAATATTAGACCCAGCATTGTAAATATAGGTGTCCATGCCATTTGCTTGCGCTTACCTTGTAAATATCGGGGCCATGAACGTTCTCTTCGAGCAGACGAAAACAACGAAGATGTAACCAGAGGATTCGCTTTTTCGTGACCGTGCGTGATAAAGTCTGTTGACATACAGTCGAAAATTTGAAAGAACAGACAGTATCGTGATTTTGAAAGTGAACATGGTGAATAATTTACAAGTTCCAGGGGATCAATCCAACTGTTATGGTTATTCATCCCATGAACTCCATCAATATGAGAGGCCCTACAGCATTCTCACTGTACACTGTCTTTCAGTGTGTGATGTTACATTTGTTGCAGAACCACTTAAATTCACGATGTGTGTTACCTTTTTCATGCATTGACTACATTGAAATTTGCTTAAGTTTCCTTAAATTCACTGGACTGCACCAATCGCTTCACTGTCCGTCAATGCCCGCTGGTATTTTTCTCTAAACGAGTATCAATTTCCGATTTATTCGCAACGAAAATTGGATTTTCGGTATTTATTTGGTCTTCTATTGTTAAGATTCTATACAGCTAGGGCGTGTTAGACACACGTTGGACCACTGGAAATTATGGCCATCGGTACGCATGGCTTCCTGCTCGTGGGAGCCGCCTTCCGGTTTTCTTGCTCGATCTTCCCATTTCCCGCTAATGCAGTAGTCTTCCTTTCCTCCACTTTGCACCAATTCTAATTTGTTAGAATAATTAAAATATGCAGTATTTGTCTTACCGTGTTTACGTCTTGTACGCTTAGATTTCAAAGGAAAGGATATTCACCATTCCAATATCATTGCAAATTTTCGACAGTTTGGTATTTCTGGAGTTGGAGGGTCTCAGAACGACTGTCTTCTTCAAGCGACCACATCACCGCTCACTTCGTCATGATTGTTCAGCTGCAGGAAGGAGTTGGGGACAATCCTTAGAGACCAAAACAAGAAAACAAGTGATATGTTGGATCACTGATCTTTATCTTACATCTGGTGAACATAAAACAGGTGTAGCAATTTCACCGAAATTGAAGTGAACATTGTAGTGTTCATCGTGGTGGTTAGTGCGTGTTTTCCTGGACTCGTGTCATTTTTAAACCACTGTAAACGCCGGTTACCCTATTTCGTGAAGAGAGACCCAATTGAGAGAACGCCCAGTGATCGGCGCGCATGCGGAGTTTGTGATGTGCTCCATCACAAAATAGTGAAAGTTATACAAATTTCCACACTAGCGCATGCAGTAATTAAAAAAATTTCTACTTAGTTTGTAAGGAAAAATTAAGTTTAACGACAATGTTTTATTACTAACGTTTGTTCCTTCTCTCGTTGCCTGTAGCCTGAAAAATGGATGACCCAATCACTGAAATTAACACGTCGCTCAAAAAATGTATTCTATGCCCACGATTATGAATTAAAGCTGCTTTTAACGTTGAGATAGTCATCTTTTGAGTAAACACCTTCTGTATCACACAATTAAAGATAAGGTATTATGGGTAAGTTCATACTAAACGGCTCTAGTGGTCTTCTTCATAGTTCAGGTGCCAAATTTTATCATGGGTTTTCATGATGAACGACTCGCTCGGCATCCAAATCGGTTTTCTTGATTTTTTTTCTTTCCACTTGATTCTGCTCTTCACAGTCATCCTCTGCCGCCAAACTCTCAGAATGCAACCGTGCAGCAATCGTGCTTTGCTGGCGAGGCCTATTCGAGTAGCCAATGTCATAAGAAAGATCCTCATTACATGACTGTAAACTTTTGTTATAAATTAGTAGAGCAACAATATGTTGTTTCTACTACCAGCAGAAAAGTATTATTAGGTGTTGACCAGTGTTGGATTGGACTGTCCAGCAACCAGGAAAGCCGGAAGTCCCCACTACAGGGGCCCCTTGCTAAAAAAAAAAAAATAATTTGAAAGGTATTTATAAGAAAAATGCATCTTTTAAGTTTTATGAAACCGTTTCAAATTTGTGCCATTCTTAAAAATATGGTATGATATGGATCCCGCTGAGCAGCCTTACAACACTCCCCAAGGGCCCTTGCCAAGCCTTCCCCCCCCCCCCTCCCTCCACGAGCTGCCCACAGCCCCCTGCTGAACTTTCACGGGGGCCCGACCCTTCCCAATTCATCTAGCACTCACTCAAGAACAGAAGCGTTTTCTTTTTGTGACCTTATTTTGATTGGACTTGATTGTGTTTTAGGTATCAGAACGATATTTGCCATGTCTAGTTGCTTCGATCTAGTTACTGACCGACCAGGAAGTACAATTATTAGTGGTCATTTTGACAAGCGCATTAGATTTTGGGATGCACGTAGTGAAACACCAGCCAATGAAGTTCTTCTTCAGGGAAAAGTAACTTCACTCGATGTTTCTCCAGGTGGGTAGAAGGAATTATTTTTAAATCCTTGAACCACATATTTACATTGCTGGTTTCAAGAAAGGATAATGTGAAACAAGATGGCATCCAGTTTAACCTGTGAGCTGTTGGTTGCTTACTAGTTACTACCTGCAAAATGCTAACCTTCATTATGTGCTAAATCGTTTGGATTTGCTCTTTTAATTGCCCTGAATTTAAATAAGCACCCGTTTGATTTATTGTTTCGTCTTAACGATAAGTTTTGCTTCTCCACCGCTTGGAGCACTGGTGTCACGTCTTATACCATTTAGATATAAGGCAGCCTTCTCACTTTTTGTTTCAGGCACCATCCAGGAAGGAAGTGTTAGTTGTTCTTTATTGTTAAGTATTCTTCGCCGGCGATCGCCACTTCGCCATTCTTCGCCATGGAGTCTGACATTAAATCTTTGTTAGTCGCCGGGCTGGTTTTTCCCAAATGTACTTGTCAAAAAACTCTCAAAGACTTACACCCAGCGTGTTGTAAGCACCGGGAATGTAATTTTCAGGAAGTTCAATGCGAAATCTGCGAACTGTACGACGAGCAGACTGTTAAAAAGATTTTACATACTTGGAAAAAAATCGACAAAAACATGACCAAGAAGCAAGAGATCGGTAATCTGCCGGCCTACTACGCCGGTTAAAACTCCCCTCGACTGGCGCTTGGATCATTATAGTACGGATCTTAATGCTCCGATTGTTTTTTTATCGGACGAGACAATAGCGCAACACAGTGGGTCTGCTTCTCAGCCTGTCAATCTTCCAGATGTGGTGAAGAAAGTCTTTTTTACGCCTTCGGATTTGTTGCAGGCCGGAAAAGAATCCCCGCTATCTCCATGCAACATGGAAATGGTTGTCTCGGCAGTGCGAAGCGTGTTGAAAGTTTGCATGAATATTTTTATGGATGCTGTCAGGGTTGAATTATTGCTACAAATTGTAAAGACATGGATGATCGTTTTTCCATTTTGGAAGACAAATATTTTTAATTAGCTGGAATGTTTGGTGCTGAGAAATTTAAGGCGCAATTGGTTGCTTCTCAATCCCAAGCACCATTAGGCTTAGTGGCTGGAGCTGCGGTGGTGCTGCCATCTCTGGATGCTGATGCACATTCTCCGTTGTCAACGGTGCAGTCCAAAGTGGAATCTGCTGTTGTGGCTAAGACGACAGATGGTCCCTCTAAAATTAAAAACTTTTATGCAAAAAAGGTGGAACATGGTGGGAAGGAGAAAAGCAAAAAAGGGTCAGTGACAGTCCCTGAACAAACGGGTACGATTAGACCGGAGTTCAGAGGACAGAGCCTAAATGCTGCTGATGATTCAAAGCACGTTACTAAATTGAAAGCAGCTGTAACACATGAGAAAACAAAATATAGTCACAGCTCGGGCTCAAAAAGCAACCGTTCTGGTGAGGTGAATATAGGTTGAAAATGTCATTAATACAAAGTCCAAAAGCAATGACCCTCTTTCTGAGCTGCAGAAAAAAATACAACGGCTTCAGAAAGAAATTGATTCATTAGTGGCAGGAAATGTTAAGAATCAGAAGCCTTCAGTCAATAAAAATGCTTCTCCTACACGATTGACTAAAGATCGCGTTCGCTCTTCACCAAAACATCGAAAAATGTTGCTACTTCAGATCGCCACTTCGCCATTTTTTAAATATGCACAGCTTGGGAGTAGCCAACGATCGCCGGTTCGCCATGGTTCATCTCTTTTAAATACTTCGCCAGTTCGCCATAGGGAGTCCTTTCGTCGTTGTTCTCCTAGGCAAGAAGCATCGCCACATTGCCATGCCTCGCTCGTTGATCAGAAGGCGCCTTCCTCTGTGGGCGCCCCTCTTTCTCCAATCTCCTCGAATAGACAGTCTCAATATGATAGTCTCAATATGACAAGTTTTTGGAACAACACAGTTCCCTTGCGGCTCTGTCTCATTCCCTTACCAACTCGCCGACAACGTCTACTGCAGCCTAGCAACATAATGTTTCTTTTGAGGAGAAGAGGGTTTTTGAGAAACCGTCGGATTCGGATTATCCAGATGACTCGAACTCGACGAATTTTTTGCTACCGTGAGGAATGCGTGTATTTCAAGGCTCCCCTCACTCCGCCTCCAAGAACGGACATTTTCAATGATGTATCGGATTTTGTTGCATGGGAGGTGTTTTCTGCTTCTCTCTTTAGGAACCGGAAGGATTACCGATTCTGCAAGGAGTTTGTGCCTCCGGATAAAAATCCCTTGGACCCTCCCTGCCGAGCCGTACGTCAACATGGGGAGATGTACCGCTTTCTTCTATAAATATTACTCAATCGGAAGTTGTGTTCCGTCAGCTACTCAATCAAGAATCAGTAACGAGAAAGGATGAAAAGCCCATTTCTGTTGATAGACCTTGCCCCCCTCATGATCAGAGGAAGTTGTTTTTCCGTTCGACGGGGAGAGGTGCACCATCGAAGGGGCGTTACAGTATGTTTGCTGATGCAGAGTACATACGCCAGCGCAATCAATGGAATTAAACTCGATACTTAAAAAGCCTGCTTTTATTTTTGTCCCAACCTTGTTCTACAAAGAGGATGAGGCCGTACTTCGTTGGGCAATGCGTGCAAGCTCACGTGCCGAGATTGCTTTATCAGCTTCTGTGAAAGCCATTCACTCCCTGGTTAGAAGAAACCCGACTTAGTGTAACGTTAGTTGGTTGAAGACTGGAAAAATTTGATGAAGTACGCAGCCTCTTTTCAGAAAGACAGTCTTGCGTGGGGCTTCTCGATGAAGTCGTAGCAGCATGCTCCTGGAATCACCAGAATACTTTCATCACACTTTACTTGCGGGATAAGAGTGCTATCGAAAGGGGAATCATCCATGAACGAACACATTGTGGCAGGGAGCCGTATAGGTCGATGCAAGTGACCATTGGAGACTGGAGACACCGGAGGAAGTTACTCGCTGTGGCAAGCACACCGTGACCTCGCCATGGACAGTTTCACAATTGACAGGTGAATCAGTGCTTCGCTTTTTGGAATTCGGCACTCACAGTGCCTCACAGGTGAAAATGCTAGCACTACCAATGAGACACCGGAGAACGGTCTTCGTTTTGACAATTCGAGGTTCGTGATAAACCGTTGCATGACTGCCAAGCGAATCTGCTTTGCAATTTTTTGTGCAATCACATGATCCCACACGCAGATGAAAAGCTAAGCAGTGAGAGATTTGCAATGTGGCCAAGTTTAGTCTGGTCCAAGCTATGAGAATGCAAGCGGTAAATAATGCAAAACCAAAGAAGGCGTCCACATCGGTGAAAAGCGTTTGTACCAGTGAAAAGTGATCTCAGTGTATTCCCGAAATGCCATAGGACTAAGTGGACATTTCACAAAATCATTCTCTTGCCAGAAAATGCAATGATGAATTGAGAAACCTTCAGTGGATGTGGCAGCACAGCCTCAAGATGGGAACGCCATCCTCTTGGTTGAGGTGGGTAGTCCTAGAATTTCACTGTGAATGTTTACAAAGTAAATTGTATTAACAGAGACAATGGCTATAGGTAATGAGTTTAGCCAGGTTTGTGCTATCCCACCGTCCAATTGGACAAAGTCAGCACATAATGAAGGTTAGTATTTTGCTGATAGTAAGAAACGTAAGTTTTACCTTGTGTAAAATTAATTTTTGCTATTCTAAAATACTTACCTTCATTAGAATTAGAACCCATCCAACTTCCCCGCATTCGCAGAACCCATAGGTTCCTGGACGGGACCCAGGGTAAACGAAAAGTGAGAAGGCTGCGTTATGTATGAATGATATAAGATGCGTCGCCAGCGCTCCAAGCGGTGGAGAAGCTGAACTCATCGTTAAGACGAATAATAAATCCAACAGGTGTTTAATTTAAATTCTGGGCAATTAAAAGAGCAAATCGTAACGATTTAGCACATAATGAAGGTAAGTATTTAGAATAGTAAAAACTAATTTTAAACAAGGTTACTTACGTGTTTTTGTAGATGGACTTTTCTTGCTGAGTTGTACACGAGACGACACATTGAAGGTCCTTGATCTTAGGATGAACCAAGTTACAGGGACCTACAGGTAAGATGCACTTCAATTTGCATTATACATCCAGAGTTTAAAGATGTAGTAGATGGTTGACTTTTACAAATGCTTTGTAGATCAGTGTATTTTTAATTGTGCAATAGGAAGGCCTTCCAAAGTTAAACATTTGGTTTACAGGCAAGTGCGGGGTGCTTATACTATTACGGGTCAACAAATTTCATTTGAATCTTGATCCAACCGCTAAAAATCAAGTTCTCCTTCTCAGAAATCCTCCTCGCTGTGTTAACTAGATTGGGACGTCCCTTTGCTTAACGGCACTTTTTAACCGCCATTTACATAAATTTTTAACCTAATTTATTCAAACCTCGCATCGAACTGCGTCTCTTCTGGTTCCCTTCCTCCTCGCCTCCGCGTGCCCATCCACCATTCTTTTTTTTGCCGTCGGCACGAGCGTTGTTTTGGAAATTTTCTACATCGATTGGCAGGAATTTCCTGTGAGTGCTGACCATGGCAAAGAACAAAAATAAACCGGCAACCGTCCGAGTGGAATATCGTGGGGACGGTGGAAAACATTCAAGCGAAGGCAGTGTGTGAATGCTGGATGGAGACCTTCATTCCGTTAGTACTGAAAAAGAAAACATTCAAGATGGCGGAGGCCTATCACCGCTGGTTTGCGTGCGGGGCCCATCATCCCGTGGGGCAGTTTGGCGGACTCAATTGCGGTGTTGCTTCGGATGTTGAGTGGTGAATGCAACATGCTTTGCGTGATTATTCTCAGGTTTTTATCCGAGACGTGCTAGATAATGAAGATAGTTGTCTAGCGGGAGACAGGCAACATTATTGCTCACGATTCGACAATGAATCAGCATGTGGTTACAGAGAGGACGATGTGCTTTTCAGTTGTGACGCTAGTCGAGAAGCCGGGCAGGAGGGCCTGTGGGGTGTTTGGCGTGTAAATGTTGATGGCGGCGAGGGGTTGCAGCGTTGTATCGAGGAGAGCCCGGGGTGGGAGGTGGTGGTGCCCAACGCCCCTATTGGAGGAGGCGGCCGGTTGCCTGGTGCAGTAGTTGGCTTCATTGCTTCGGCTGGGTAAGCGTCAAATTTGCCGCCTGGTGCAGTAGCAAAAAAGTCTCTCGTATGGGTGTTGTATGGCGAGGTACTCCAGTGGTAGTTGGATCATAAGGATACCTAGCTATCTGTGGGTGAGCGGGAATCCCTTGCGGACAGGTATGTGTTGGATGCATCCAGGCTATGGGAATGCGTACGCCAGTGATGCCCAGAGGTAATGGAATGGGCTTACGAGTTTGTTAACGCTACGTTGGTGAAGTTGCTGGCAAACTATTTTTATGGTTTTATTGCCATTACTGCGAGCGCTCCAGCTGTGTGCTATGGACCCCTTGGATATGGAGAGTTCCTGGATAGCGTGACTATTGCAGGTAATAGTAGATGCTACAACATTGCAGCTGCATGCATTGTTGACGGTGAATGAGACCCACAGAGGCTGGGTAGTTAACACGTTTGCCGAAGAACTAAGACCGGAATTAGGTGCACGCATGCCTATGCTGGGTGAATTATTTGGTATTCCTCTTCAGGATTTACTAAGACAAGAGCAACAGGATGCGTCAGCGGTAAAGTGGGCGACGCCCATGATGCGGCGGCTTAGTTGGGTGAGGTTGGTCGGCCAGGCACAGCGGTAAGTCACCCTGCTAGGTTGTGTTGTTTACATTTGCACCCGGGGGCGCAAGCGTCGACCGTTTTTCAGTTGTCTGAGCTAGCACATAAGATTGCAGAAGCAGATATATCGATCTCGACCAAGCGATTGTATGGGGCAAAGTGGGGCAAGTGGCTGTTGTGGTGCAAGAGGAACAAAGTTGTGGATCCGGTGTCGGCACTAGTGGTGGTCTGTGTTAATTTCTTATCGGAACTGTATGAGCAGGGACTCAAGTACAATACTATAGTAGGCTATGTGGCGGCCCTGCGGAGAGGGTGACTTGCGACGTTGACAATTGTTCACCAGGGGAGGCAAAAGGCAGTGGTGAATAGGCGCATTGAGGCGAGGAGGGGGGGAACCGGAAGTGACACAGTTCGACGTGAGGTTTGAATAAATTACGTTAAAATTTATGTAAATGGGGGTTAAAAGGTGCCGTTAAGCAAAGGGACATCCCAATCTATTTAACACAGTCTCGTCGAATTCTGCTCGGAGGACCTAGATTCTCCAGCGAGAACAACTTCTCTGGTAGAATCTTCATTTTTGCCAAATTTTCACAGAATTTGACATTCCAAATACCACTTTAACCGGCTCGAGATGGAGTTATTTAATGGTGCAAATTTCAGGTCTCTAGTTCTTAGAGTTGAAAACTTGAAAAGATTAATATTTTATTTAAACTTTGAAAAATGGGTGATCTTGTAAACTTTGGCTTTAAATCAAAAATTAAGCACTAAGCTTAATTTAGAGAGTTAGACAGGACTCTTTCAAACCCAGCTTTTGAATTTTAATTACAGTTAAACCTCTTTGTAAGGTTGTGCAAGGACCCTTGAATAGAATGTTACATCTGGTTTTTCATTATAAATTAGCACTTTTGCATGCATTGTTGCTGGAAGAGTCTCAAAAATAGCATAGTTATAACAGGTTTATTATTCTAAGAGGTAATTCACTTTTGCTTGAAACTTGGGTTATAGTAGAAACTTTTTTTCCCAGTTGTAAGATGCAATGCACAGTAAAAAGGTCTGTTTTTCACTAGGAACGAAATAACGTTTTGTCTTAAACGAATGTAAAAAATGATTCAAGAATGATTTGCTATTTTTATAATTTTGAAAGATTTGAAAAAAATCACTAACTGTTAAAAGATTGCAAAATCACTGAAGTGTACAAGATTGTAAAATCCCTGAATTGAAAGAACAAGATTGTCTAAATCGTTGAAGTCTCAACTTGTAATATCATTTAACAATTTGTTAAAGGTGAATTACGTAAATAATATTTATTGTTACAAAAATTACAATTAACTCCTGGTACTTTCGTTTCACGTTAAGTTTTCTAAGTTAAACTTTGATCGCATGTCGAGGTTAAAATTGTTGGAAATAAGAATAAGATTAATTCGTTGAAATCAAGTTCCCGGTGGTGGCTCTAAACACTATCATAAAATCCCAGACAGAATAGTTTGGACTACGGTAAGGTTTTGATTCGCTCTTCCTTAGTGCCGTAACTAAGTAGCAAGCACAGGGGACGCAACCTGTTCTGATGTTGCCCCAAAAAGAGTAATCTGTTGCCCCCACCCACTACTTTTTATAGCATTTTTGCCCCACTTTATTTTGTCAGGGGACTCAGTGAGTCCTTGAGTTCCCCTTAGTTACGGCACTGCTCTTCCTTAGTCTAAAGTAACTATTAAGCTTAATAAACAGTAAAAAAAAGGATCAAGTCAGTATTTACAAAAAGCGTCTGCTTTAAGCACAGTAAGGACAAGCCGCTACAATTAAAGTAAATTGTAATGGCTCGTCCTTACTGTACTTAAAGCCGAGATGGATCTCTTTAGATGAGTCTTACAAGAGATGAGGCCTCTTTAGTATAGTTTTAACTTAAAGTAAAAACTATACTAAAGGGTAAAGAGGAACCCAGCTCGTATAATGCCAACTAGCAGTTAACCTCCCATACTAACTACAATATTTACAAATATATTTGCGCTGAGGCAGGTCATCTTCAAGATTCAGCCTTCCTTTCAGTAGTTTGGGCCCATGCCTGTGATGAGCTTATAAACGGGACAGAAAGCCAATTGGGCTCGATAAGCCAGCCATTCCCTCATCAAGAAGTTGATCAAATGTTCTGCATCCTCAGCTAGCATTTATACACTGCCTAGCATGGAACTGTAGGAGAGCGACGAAGTGGATGTCTTCGAGGCCCACAACGACAAGAAAAATTTCTCATTGATTTCCCTAACTGGAGCGACGCACGCTCGCTTTGGTGGATAGCGATGGAGCAATGAGATTCCGTTGGCATTTGAACAATAGGCTAATGTCCAGCCAGGTCATTTTAGATCATGACTGTGCTGACACGATTTATTATAAAATAAATTTAACATAACGATTCCTGACATTACTGGCTACAAAAGTAAAGCTCTAAATTTGTAAAAAGTTAAAACTACAGCAAGTTGAAATCCCGCTATGCCATTACAAATCTGTGGCCATTGCAGTTTTTACGATTACGGACACACTTTTGAAGTTAAGTTTTTTTATGGATGGTTCCAGTGAAGTAGGAGAATGTACTTACATTTCATGGTACCAAAATTTCCATCAAAGCATTATCTGAAATAAACAATTACAAATTCGGCACATAAGACCGGCATTCTTGTAAAATCGACAAAAATAGTACTCAGATGTTTACAGATTGTAATGTTTCCATTCAAAAGATCGTTACAAAGGTGTGTTCAAATAACCAAATTTTACGGTTTAAGTTTTATTAAAAGAGAAAATTCCATTTCTGGCTTAATAAACATCGATCGTTGATAGACACAGGCACTGCCCACACAAGGAGCGGATACTACCATAACATCCATATGCTAGGGATCCCGGCAATAAATAAAGTGGTGTTCTTTAATGCAATTAACAATTGCTACGACGATTCGGAAAATAAGTTAAATGCCCAACAAAACTCTTTCAAAATGAGTCCACGCATATTTGGAGTCTCCTTGCCACCAATGTGTGTGTGTGTGTGTGGGGGGGGGGGGGGGCATATCAAAAGAAAATTGTCGGGAAACTCCAGTATTATTCGAATCCTCGAAGCAAATGTTAATTGCATTCAAGAACAAAAACATT
>JAHWFP010063305.1:0-13526 GCA_023313725.1 Lithobius niger
AATTAACAGCTACAAAAACCCTTAAACTGTGACCCTTTATGGTCAAAATTTGCGTTTTTACTCATATGAACTTTCGTTTGCTCCAATTTTCTTTGTGGCCTGTACGACTTTCCTGCAACAAGCAGCGCGGACAGCACTAAGTTAATTTTTGCAACTAGTGTCCCTTTAAAACTTGTAATTTTTATTTACAAAAATTCCTTGAGCCACAAAAACGTCAGTCCCCCAAAAATATAAAATGGCAATTTTTATTTTTTGTACACAGTGTATTTTATAACTTGTGGTGATGTATTTCACAGGAGGTGCATTCCTCAGAAGGTGTATTCCTTGGTGCATTAATTTATGCAATTATTTACATGGCTTGACAGTCTTGTTCTTTGGCATGTCTTGTGTGCACTGACCTTTTCTGTTGTAGCACTTATTTGGCGTTCGACAGTAACCCCGAATAGAGTCCTCCGCGTGGGGGCGTGTAAACGCGGTCTCGTATCAGACGCTCGTGGTGAGGACACCTCAACACCATCGAAGAAAAAACCTGAGGGCAGCTTTCTTCCACACCAGAAGAAAAATCGTCTATATGGCGATTACACATTAAAATGTAGATAATGTATATTTCTTTAGGCATAAAGCCAAAACAACTTTCAGCTTAGTTGTGTTTTAGATGTTGTCAACACACGGTATTTTTTATTTCTAACAAGTGACGACTTTACTTATTTATGAAAAATGTCCGATGTTCAAACCAGTTTAAAATCTAACCTAAACTGCGATTTAGCCCTTTAAAAACTAGCTGGAACATTTAATCTTTTTATTTGTGCACTTAATGCATTTTGGTAAATTTAACTTCTTGCCATGAACCCTACCGGAGCTCCCATGTTTATGTTTGTATATTTTCTCGGACCCAGTGTATGATTTTATGTTTATTTTTTATAGCGTCTCCATCCAAACTCCGACCGTAGCGAACCTCTAAAAACGTAAACAAACTAGCTTTCCTTCGTTAAAAACATGCCTTGTATATAGCAATCCGTTTCCCAAAGTCAAATGTTTATTCTGTGCATTTCCCTTCCGCCCCCCCCCCCTCCTTCAATAGTTGCGATGCCTAACGTCGTAGTTTGTTTAATAGGCCTAAAAATCACGTTGTTATGAGTTGAAAACTCACTTGCACATTCAAAGCCCGGCCTCTAAGTTTCCAAGTCGGCAAGTCCCTTTGTCAATTCGAATCCATCCAACCAAAACACTGCTTCAATTCCGTCAGCCAGTCAGAGCGCTCAAGCTACCCCGGTCGTCCGCGCTGTCATGGCCGACTTCCGGTAATGACAGCGCGGCCGATTTTGGTCTGTCTCTCCTCCTCCAAGCGTCCACCTCTTCCCCACTCACCCCCTCCGTCGCTCTCCTACAGGTCCGCGCTAACCCTCTACCTGCCTGCCAAGCAGAAGGCATAAAAACCCAGACGCAGTAGAGTATAGTTAGCACAGCCCCGAGCGCTGCTCGGGAGAGCACAGCTCAAGGATTCTCAAAGCTAGAGGTCGCTACGCCGGTCGGGAGTGGAGATGCCGCGGTCCGATTGTTGCCATGCCGGGCAAAGGTAGTGGTTCGTATCGTACTTAGTTTAGCTTTAAAAGTTTAATTTTTGGACTCACATTCAAAATTTATAGTTTAAACTTAACTTAACCTCGTAGCTTTAGAAGGTAAACTTATGGTGCGTCAAGCCAAACGGCATTTCGGACGTTGGCGGCCATAATTTAAGGGTTCACGGTCCCTTACTAAAAACCAGCTTTCATTATTTTGTTTCTTTAAACGCAGTTTAATGTAAACAGGGACGGTTTGATCTTCGTGGGGTTTCCATTGATTAAACGCTCGGATCCACTTTATAGGTAGCCGCGGCTCTATAATTTAAGGAGTTGACTTATCAACAGCAACTCTGGGAGGTTGAATGCTTTGCAGTATACACTTAGAAAAATAACTGTAAAACAGGTCTACTATTACTAGACAGCCGAGGCTGTTCGTAATTTAGGGGGCTATTTTGCGAAATCCCCTTGTGCCTACTCAACTCACTTTTTCTATTTGAAATTGTTTATGTGAACCTCGTGTTGGTTCTAGTGTCGAATTTAATGTAAATTCCCCCTGTATTTTATAACCTAAACTAGGTGTAAAGTTACCAAATGTATTTGTAGTGCGATATTTTTATTCATGTTTGTTTAAAATAATAACCAGGAGTTTTTCTTAAACGTCCGTCAGTTTATTCGCTCGTTGTTCGCTAGAAGTTAACTTGTAAGATAATTCTCTTAAACTTAGCTTAGCTAGCCTAATTTTCCCACCTTGGTGGCAGCGTTACCGCTTATTATTACAGTTAGCCTACAATATTAGGACATGTGTAGCTCCATTCCCTACGCCAGGACTGTAGCTGTTGTGCTTATTTGAAACAAAAAGTACCCCAAAGTAATAGTAAGAAGATCAAGTTACACCAGGCGAGCGGCGATGCTACAAGCACCTACTCCGTCGTAGCATCCGCCGTTACAATACAATTTTGATTTGAAATTTCTGCATCAATTTCGTATACAAGTAAATATAGCCTACTCCTGACACAGCAGCGATACCACATTTTTTTTTAATAGGCTTATTACTTGTGTTCTTTTCTGCATCTTTGTTTCTCTTCCCTTAATTTTGAATAATTAGAGATTCCTTCAGGGCCTCTGCATTTGTCAAGTTGCTGCTGCGCATTCTACACGCACCCAAATCTGCCAATACACGACAAAACACTTCAATATCAATTAATATCAATTAGCTCTCACCGACAAAGATCTCTAGACAGAATGTTTTAGAATGGAGCCCCAAACAAGCAGAAGTTTCTGCTATTTCGCTTGCTGAAACCGTATTCGTTTCGCCCTTGTCAAAACACTTCAAATGCTAGTCTAAGAAGCAAGTTAGTACTCGGTCTGCATCAATGAGCCTATTTTTTAACACGACTTATGTTTTTTCCCCTTTGCTTTTATAAGTTAGCCACATCTGGTGAGCTAGGTCTGTAACGTTACAGGAAGGCAATAAACGTTAGGTTACTCAGCAGCACAGACTGGTTGCTTACGCCACAGTCAGCCATAAAAACTAAAACAAATCTTAAAAGGCATTCTACCCATTAAATGGCAAAGGGAAATTGTGTTGTAGGCTATAAAGATAATGGTGTGAATAAAATCTGAAGCATTACACTAGGAGTAAAATATTACACTTACGATCAGTATATGAATACATAAACAATGCTTAATACAAAGCATAAAAAAGGAGAGAGCAAAATATCTATGTAGGTTATTTAAGCAACAAAAAAGCCCAAAATACCAGGTACAGCTACTTGATTCTGGTTTCTATTACCTTTATGATAATATAATTACCTGATTTTTTTGCATTCTCCTTTTTTTGCTGTGCAATCTAAGAGATTAAATAAAGTTCTTGGATTGTCCGGCGTAGCTACCCACTGCCCATGCACAGCCTCCGCTATATAAACCCAGACGAAGGTCATTTCTTCATCTTTCGTTCCTCTAAGTGCCCCAGTGGTAACACACAGGGAGGAGGGTGGGAGATAGGTAATGTATATTTTCATAAAGGCAATAGAAACCAAAATCAACCAGCTGTACCTGGTATTTTGGGCTTCCTATGTGCCATGAAAATACCCATTACATGATTTTTAGTATTCCACAGACCTCGTCAGAGGTGGCGGGTGCCACTTGACGGAGCCCCCTAGGGTAGTCCGCCGGTTCCCCAGAAAGACAAGTCTTTGCGAACGATTGGAGTTTCTGTAGGAGGATGGAGATCGTTCCACTCAAGGGGTATTAAAGTCTTCGCTTGGCGGCCAAGAAGGGACCGATGCGATACAAGCCATCCGCTTGGACGACATATCTCGCAGGTAGTGAGATGTGAACACAGTTGGTGTCTCCAGGACGCAGCTTCCATAATGTCGGGAATGGGAACGTTACTGTGGTGGGCCCAAGAAATTGAGATAACTCGAAGTTCATGGGCAGTAACTCTAATCCCTTGGTCCGCTCAATCTATGTCGAGAGCTTTGTAGGCATACAAGATGACAGTTTTGCTCCAGGTGGCAACCATGTGTGCCGTTGTTTCTCCAGTAGCCAATGCAAAAGGGAGAAAGAGTTGGAAGCGACCACATCATAGAGGCTTGGAGCGTTTAAAGTAATATCGAAGAGCACAAACCGGGCATTTGAGTCTTCTCAGGTTCGTTGCCAACGATAGGAGCCAAGGCCGGTATGCCGATAGAATTGGTACGCTCGCCAGGCTTCTGGGTCTAGGCTCGGAAGGATGCTTTTGGGGGTCAGGGTGACCGTAGACCAGTCATTGTGGAAGAAACAGTTGGCGGCGGTCGCCGAGAGAGCTTGTACCTCGCTGCATCGGAAACATGCGGCCAGGGCTTCCAGAAAGACCGTCTTTTAGGTCAGACGACTGAGGCAACAAAGGGTCGTAGGGTGTCGAAAGAAGAGACATGAGGACTATATGTAGACAAGTTTCAATCTGGAAAGAGGTGGCGAACCATCGGTCGCTCGAGTTCGTATAACTTAAGGAGTTAAGGAGCTGCGGAAGTCGTCCAAAAGTGCAAAGCATTCGGCCACCTGTAAAACGGTGTGAAGAGTGGACCGGCAGATGAGGACAGTCGAACAAGCCTTCATTGAAGAGGTCTGTTAGGAAGCATAGAAGTTGTGCTAGAGTCGCAGCGACCGGATTGATCTGTTGCGGCATACACCAACGAAGCCATCGTCGCCAATGGCTGTCGTAGATTTTGTGGCGCCGGAGACATCCAAGGCAATGAACGAGGGACGTGGGGAGAAGATCAGCTGGAGGGCAGATGAAAGAGAAGAACCAACAGAACAGGCCACGGCAGTGGCTTGAGACAAAGAGATGGCGAGCCCCCGTAGCTGCCACTTTTTATGGGAGAACCACGCTCGTGCGTGCGTGGAGGGGTGACTTAGGCGGCCAATCAAGTCTCAAGCAACCAACAGCATCACTGGGACAGCAATGCTAAAATTGCCAGGGACAGTACTTTCACAGCAAAGAAAGTACAATTTGCCGGCCCCCAGCCATGCCAGCTAAAAATTGTTTCTTTTTTGCCTAAAACATACTTAACCTGATAATTTTGCATTACGTTGTCCACAATTAATGTTCTCCCTGGAGGTTTTTAGTTGCTTGTAGACGCCTGCTTGCATGACCCACTGCGCATGCGCAGTCCTCTCTATACAAGCGAGAACGTGGTTGAACTCGGCATACATTTTCCTCTCAATCTGTCAGGCGGTGACTCAAGAGGGGAGGCAGGGCGGGCTTAGGTTAAGTATGTTTTAGGCAAAAAAGAAACAATTTTTAGCCGGCCTGGCTGGGGACCGGCAAATTATACTTTCTATTTTGCCAAACATATTAACCTGATAATTTTGCATTATCAGCAGACCTCATCAAAACGTGGTGGAGGGCACCGATCTGACGGGGCGCCCCGGGTTGCAAGCAGGCTTCCCCTAAAATTTTACGTAAAAATTTGCACTTTATTCAGAACAGGTGGTTGGAAACAGGAATTTGGATCTCTTTCGTGGGATTTGGTGGCCCTGAAAAGGACCGTTGTTTGAAGGGTCTTGCTTCCTTCAGTGGGTGGCTTGCTTCCTTCCATGGATGGCTTGCTTCCTTCTGGATGACTTGCTTCCGTCTGTGAATGGCTTGCTTCCATCTTTGGGACGGCTTGCTTCAGCTTCATTCTGAATGTGCTTAAGGGGGGTTGACCACAGTTCTGGCTGCGACGATTGGTCCCAGCCGGTGTAGTCCTTCTTTTTCCTTTGACATGTTCCTCAGGTAGTGTGACGTAAATGTCGTTGGATGTCGCCAGGAAGCGGCTTGAAGGATTTCTTCAATTGGGGTGGCGTTATGGTATGCCCACGACGTTGACACTGCTGACCTCGTGTGCTGTTGCTCTGTGTGTGCTAAGGTTGGCCTTGTCGTATGTGATGTCGATTGTTTTCTTAATCCATCGAGAAATCATGGCGGCTGAAGTTTCCCCTGTCTGTAGGTCAACGGGTAGAAATAGTTGGTTTCTGCCTCTGCGGACATCTTCGTGTTTGGTTCTTGTGAGGTAAAACCGGAGTGCCCGAATGGGGCATAGAAGGCGTTCTGGTTCATTTCCTGTTAAGCTCGTGAGTGCTGGGAAGGAAATGGGTTTTGTCAATTCGGAAGGTTTTTGAGTTTTGGCTCGAAAGCCCGGTCTTGGGTGAAGGGTTACTGAAGAGAAGTTTGGGCCGAAGATGCAGTAGGCTGGGTCGGCTGACAGGGCTTGGATTTCGGAACAGCGGGCGCTAGCTGCCAATGTCACGAGGAACACCGTTTTCCTAGTTAAGAGGTGTAAGGAGCTGTCTTGCATTGGTTCGTAGGGGGCTTCCATTAGGGATTGGAGTACTATTGAGAGGTCCCAGTCTGCGAATTGTCTTCTTGAAGCAGGTCGATCGTTTTCAAAGGAGCGGAGTAAGGCCGAGATGCGATAGATGTCTAGGAGGTTAGTTTTGTCTGCTGCTTTGAAGACTGAGTTTAGGGCAGACCGGTATACAAGTATTGTAGAGCCTTTTAGTTTGTCGATGTCGAAGAGGTCGGTGAAGAATCTTAGTAGCTCAGGTAGAGTGGAGTTGATTGGATTGATTTCCCTTGGGAAACACCAATGAAACCATTTTACCCAATGGCTGTCGTACATCTTGTTTGTTGATTCTCTGGTGGCTCTTGTGGCGATGCGGGTGGCATCATCTTTATGAATTCCAGCCTTCTTGAGGAGTTTGATGATAGTAGCCACGCGTGAAGGTTTAGGTTGGGGAGGTTTTGGTGAAGTTTCGACCCTTTTTGTTGAGACAGAAGATCTGGAAGTTGAGGGAGGGTTCTTGGAGTGTCTACTAGTAGAGACAGTAGGTGTGGGAACCACGGTGCTGATGGCCATAGTGGGGCTATTAGGAGGAAGAGGCTTTGGCTTGCTTCGGCTTTTTGAAGTGCTTGGGGAAGCAGCTTGAAAGGTGGGAACAGGTATGCATAGAGGTTGTGCCATGGGTACGTCAGGGCGTCGACTGCCAGAGCTTGATCGTCCGGGATTGGGCTGATGTAGTTGGGAAGTCTGGCATTGTGCTTCGTGGCGAATAGGTCGATCATGGGGGTACCCCACGTCATGAAGAGAGATTCGCAGATGGATTTCTTGAGGCACCATTCCCCTGTTGGTGGTGAGTGACATGAGAGGGAGTCTGCAATGACGTTCCTGTTCCCTGGGATGTGGAGAGGCAGTAGGGTGATATTGTTGGAGATGCAAAGGTTGAGAATCTCTGAAGTTAAATTGTGGAGAAGTCTGGATTTGGTTCCACCTTGTTTCTTTATGTAGGCTAGTGCCGTGGTGCCGAGAGTGTCGTGACACTGTGGTGGGGTTGTGCGACAGTGCCGAACGATTGAGCTTCTTAGCTGGTGGGACGACGTTAGGCGACATGCTTTTATGGTTTGACGGCTCGTAGTGGAGGCAGCCCGGTCTTGAGTGTTAATCTGCCGTACCGATGAGGTGTACGGCGGGGGAGACATCGGTGTCTTGTTGGCAAAGTGGCGGAGCCCCGAGCGTGGTTGCCGGTCGGCTTGAAAGGGCTGCTTCTTTCCCGGAGAGAGTGTCGCATCGTGCGACACTCGAGGGTGCTGTGGTTTCTTGGTAGGAGGGCGGCCGTTTTGGTGTCTGTTTGATTTAGATGATCGGAAGGCCAGCTTGTCTCGTCTGACGGGTTTGTGTTGGAGATGTCCAAGTGATGGGCTGGTGTTGGAAACAACTCCCTAATAGGCGTTTCGGACTCGTGAAGCGGCTGGTTATGTAGATGGTGTGCGTTGTCCGTCTTGTAGCGGGGAGTCGCCGGTGTCGCCGTTGCCGACATGCACGTCCTGTACTAAGCCGGGCGTGCAGCGGTCGACATGGGTGGAAGAGACGGCCGGGGGGAGAGCGCAGCGTCCGTGGTGAGAGCAGTATCGCATGATGCGACATCCTTCGTTGGAGATGAGCGGCGAGAAACCAAAATCCAGGTGGGAGGTGAGGTGACGGGGTGGAACCTCTGGAGGAAAAGGGCGATTCAGATGAAGGTGATCGGCAAGTTCGTCGTTTAGGGCGGAGAGGACGGCAGGCGCAGACGCTGTCGTCGTCCACGGCGTCGTTGTTGTCAGCGGCATGACTGTCTTGGCCTTGGCCGGGCGTTGCTTCATCGTCATCGGCATGACTGCTTTAGACTTGGCCGGACGCTGCGTCGTCGTCAGCGGCGTGATCGTCTCGGACTTGGCCGGGCGTTGCGTCGTTGTCAGCGGCATGACTGTCTTGGACCTGGCCAGCGTTGTGTCATCGTCAGTGGCGTGGTCGTCCTGGACTTGGCCGGGCGTTGCGTCGTCGTCGGCGGCATGATTGTGTTGGACTTGGCCGGGCGCTGCGTGACCGTCGCGGGCGGACAGGAGGGGGCACGGCATCGAGGACGGAGCAATGGTCGAATGGGCGTTCCCCATCGTCGTTGAAGGGATACTCGAATGCGTCTGCTTCTGGCGGTGGATGAGGCTTGTGGAGGACGACGGCTTGTCGGTGGGCAACGGTGTTCAAGGCCGGAGGTTGAGGCAACACACTCGTGCCGTTGCCAGTCGTGTCGGTGAAGAACACGACGGGGGAGACAACGAGCTGCGCCGGATACGATAGAGGGTGGTGTCATCGGTTGATGCGGTGTTCTCAATGGGGCGACATAGGCGAGGGATCAAGTGGTTGGCAGTCGAAGTTCCACTTGTGGTGAGACTTGTCCGGACCTGTGCATGGGTTGTCAGGAAAGGGGCCTTGGGACGGCGGGCGCATGATAATCTTAGAGATGACCGAGAATGGCATGGTCGATGCGGCGTCGAAGCAATCAGCACGGGAAAAAACGGGAAAGCAGCAGAAGAGATGAGCTGTCGACGACAGCTTGAGACAAAGAGATGAGTGATGACAGGTTGCGGATCTCCTCGGGGCTGGCATCGGCCGACAGCTTCTCACAAAGTGCGTTGACTGCGGTGTTCAAGACGTCAGTTTGTGAAGCGGCTCGTAGGCTTAGGCGTAACACTTGTCGTTGTCGTACAGGACAAAAGACGGCACTTAAATTCTTTTGGGGATGGTTAGCGCTAATCCAAAATCCATCTTGACTTCGCTGCAAAGGAATTCGCATTCCCGGTATGTGTCGAAATTCTTGGGATTGGTTGCGCCGTCGCCGTTTGGACGGAAGAAGCTTGATTCGCGGCCGGGCCGTGGTGCTGGTGGTTCCGTGTCGAGCAGCAAGGGGTCGCCTTTGCCCAGTAGTGCGCCGCCGTTGCGAAGCAGGCAGGTGAGCAGATTCGTCGACTGGCCTAGTAGGCTGCGGGGTTTTGCGTCCTTGTCACGGAGGGCGAAGCCAAAGCCGGTCTTGAGGCCTCTGTTTATTACCGGGGCGTCAGCAGTTTCGGACGGCTTGTACAGGAAACAATCGGGAACAGTGTCTTCGACTGTCTTGAGAAGGAAAGCCAAAGGCAAGGTCGAGTCGTCGATGTTGTCCGGGAAGTGAGTATGCTTTGCGGGTGGTGGCGGCATCTGGGAGTGTCGGGAACCCGTGGTGGGGTCGTGCGACACTGCCGAGGGCTTGCATTTCTTGACCGTCGGGGCGACGGTGTGCGACGCACACTTGCGGTTGTCGTGGCTCGTAGTAGAAGCGACCCAGTCACGAGTGTTGGTCTGCCGTACAGATGAGGTGCATGACGGGGGAGGCAACGGTGTCTTGTCGGCAACACGGCGGAAGACCGAGTCGACGAGGTTGTGTGCTTCGCTGCATGTGACGCTGTGTTCTCTGCGTGACGATCTTGAAGACAAGTCAAGCGGCGAGTCATCTGGTGGTAAGTCGGCATGGGCCATGGCTTACCGGAGCTTCAGCTTGGCGTCTCGAAGCAGCGCCGTGGCGTGTCGCACGTCTTCGGCGAGGACCGACAGGGCGGGAGGCGGCGGCGAGCGCTGTCCGTCTTGCAGCGGTGAGTCGTCGGTGTTGCTGTTGCCGGCATCCGAGGCGAGAGCAGTGTCGCACGGTGCGACATCCATCGTTGGAGACGAGCGGGGAAATCCAAAATCCAAATCCAAAATCCAAAATCCCCTTCCGTGTCGAGCAGCAAGGGGTCGCCTTTGCCCAGTAGTGCGCCGCCGTTGCGAAGCAGGCAGGTGAGCAGATTCGTCGACTGGCCTAGTAGGCTGCGGGAGGGGAGACGAGGTGACGGGCGGAACCTCTGGAGGAAAATGAATGCCGAGTTCAACCACGTTCTCGCTTATATAGAGAGGACTGCGCATGCGCAGTGGGTCATGCAAGCAGGAGTCTACAAGCAACTAAAAACCTCCAGGGAGAACATTAATTGAGGACAATGTAATGCAAAATTATCAGGTTAATATGTTTGGCAAAATAGAAACCGCTAAAATAAAAACACTGTTTTTCTTCGGAAAATAAAGTTACTACAATTACTGCAGTGGTGGAACGATTGCAAATTCGTCGATTTTAATTGTAAAAGTTATTTAGTATTGAGCACACTATTTAACGTACAAGTTGAAAATTAAGAACCCCATAGTGAGCTAAACGAGCCCTCATTGCTTAAGGGTTCAAAATATTAGTAAACTTGGAGTTTTGGCGACTGTTAAAAGAAACACAGTATCGCAGACTGAAGTTGTGTAGATTTTGGCGACCAAAATCGAAGAACGGACTTCAAAATTTTTAAAATTCAGAACGCCAAAATTTTTTTTTTCAAAAGTGTGATTTTGTGAGCTTCCATGGCGAACAAAAACGCAGCATCTAATCTACGTTCTGAAGTAGCAAACAACCCAGACCAAGGAAATTTGCGAAATGCACCCTTGGTTGAAGATTTAGGTGAGGATTTGTATGATTCTTGGGGAAATGATGCAGATATTTCGCATTAGACTATTTCTAGTCTGAAAAGCAGTCTGCCTCCCCCAAGATTAAATCGTGCAGATGAAGAAGATCAGCGTGGAAATAAGACGATTTTTACTGATTTTCAAAACTGGGCAAATGCTTGTCCCATGCCTGAAGACTTCCTTCCGGCAAACTGTATTTAAGCAGTTGGAAAGCTGTTTTTTACAGGAAAATCGGAAAAATGTGCCTGTCACTGCTCAACCTGGTCATGTTTCACAACATGAGGAGAACGAGCAGCGGCCAGTGTACTCTACACCTGTCAAAGCTCACAGACGCCTAAATTGTGCTGTTGAGGCTGTTGACAGTACACGTAATCCTTGTCTGCGCTGTCCTGGAGCCTTAAATGACCAAGAGGACAGACAGACGTGCGGTAACCGTGCACAATGCAGACCGCCGGTGGTACATGCACCGGGTGTGGACGCGTGGAGGAGCAGTGCACCTCAACGCAAAAGCAGAGTGTCGGCATCTTGGAGCAGGAAAGCTATGCATGGAAACGTGCAGAGCAGGACTGGCCCTAGCCACGTGACCGGGACTA
Organism: Lithobius niger; assembly: GCA_023313725.1. Classification (NCBI taxonomy): domain Eukaryota; kingdom Metazoa; phylum Arthropoda; class Chilopoda; order Lithobiomorpha; family Lithobiidae; genus Lithobius; species Lithobius niger. The sequence continues at coordinate 11,503 of JAHWFP010063305.1, forward strand.
AAAACCGGGAACGTGAGGACGATTTTTTAGGCCAGGATTATTTACAAAGTCGGTTTGAAGGACTAAGTATTAAATCGCCAAAAATCGCCATGCCTGTGTACAAAGGTCATGACGATGAAAAATCGCCTTCAGAGTTTTTAGAGGCGGTGTATAAATACAGCCTCTCAAAAGCTTATGTACTAAAAACAGTTGTTCCACTTGCTATGCAAGGTGAGGCGGAACGCTGGTATAGGGTGTTTGGTCCTTATGGGGACTGGAACACATTCGAGTCTGACTTTAATTTGGAGTTCGAAAGTCCAAATTACGTCGAAGACTTAAAAAGAGAAGTTGAAGAAAGGACTCAGGCTCCAGAGGAACCTTTTTAAAGTTATGTCCAAGCTGTGTGCGGATATTTTGATAGGCTATGGCCCAATGCTTCTCAGGCCGAGAAAATAAGGCATATCCTAGCAAAAATGCATTCAGACTATAGACAACATATCCAGGTTCGACTCCCTGCGAGAAATGGTGAGGGAAGGGGCCAAGGTTAGCCAGTTTCTGTTAACACAGAGAACTTACCGACCACCCCTCAACCCGTCCTTGTCTGTACAGCCACGCTTGGCATGGCGCGGTCGCACCACTTACAGTGAGGCCGTGCAGGGAAACTGTAGCGGCAGACGCTATGACGGGCTAGATGCTTGTAACGTCTCCGCATTCATGGTTGACTTTCTTACACGTAGAAATGACTTGGTCGACTATTTTGTTTTAAAACAGCTCTGTAGGGCCTCAATCCGGGAGGGAGTGAAGATAACTTTCCTAACTAAATAAAATTAGGCTATCCAGTATTTCTACCTGGTTTTTAAGGCTGCCACCACCGGTGGGTAAGTTTAAAAGCTAAGGGGGTTTAGAATAAAATGGGCTACATGTTATTTAAACGCAAGCAATTAATCTACACTAGAAACCGTACTTGAAGTTTTAAAAACTCTTGGTTTTAATAAAAATCACAACAAATGAAAAAGGCACTTTACATTTTGGTTACTAGTTTACATGAGAGCTTTGAATTAAAGCAAGAAGGCTTTCCGTGAAAGCAAACGAATTTACAATAAAGAAAATTCAAGAACAAAAAGCAACAACGGGCTTTTTACATTAATACACTTTTCAAATAGAAAAAGCAGGTTGAATTGCAGAAGAATCCGTTAATTTATAACCGCATCCGCTAAATTATACAATTAACCCAGACAGAAAAATCTCTCGCAAAAGATTCCCGAATCCTCAAGGGCCACTGTCTGCCGTTTAAGTTAAAACGTGGTTTAAAATAAACAAAGGAACGTTGGTTTTTAGGAAGAGAACCACTCTGACATTACAGCGAGTAAAAACCGAAAATGCCGTTTGGCTTACTCCACTGTAAAAAAAAAATCTAAAACAAGAGGTAAGTTAAAAACTGAACTATAAATTTAGAATGGGGGTCTAAAATTAAACTTTCAATTAACTAGTAACATACTGACCACTACCTCTGCCCGGCATGGCAACCATCAGAACGCGGCATCTCCACTCCTGACCGGCCGTGACCACCACTTCTCTTAGATCTGTGAGCTGTGCTAACGATTGCCTCTTGGGGCTGGGTTTTTATGCCTGCTGTCGGACAGCCAGGTAGAGGGTAGGCGCGGTCCTGTAGGAGAGCGACAGGGGGGGTAGAGTGGGGTAGTGAAACCTTGGGAGGAGGAGTGACTTGACCAAAACCGACCAGGCTGTCACTACCGAAAGTAGGTAGGGCAGCGCGGACAGGCAGGGTAGCCTTGCACTCTGAGTGGCTAGGGAATTGAATCCTGTAATCTGGTTGGAATGGAATATTGGCAATGAGAAGAGCAAAGGGAATTGCCGACTTTTGTGGATTGAGAGGCCTTAGGAACTGAGTTTTGAACTCACAACGTGAATAGGCCTATAAAGAACATTTTGCCGGCCCCAGCTGGCTAAAAATGGTTTCTTTGTGCCTAAAACATACTTAACCTGATAATTTAGCATTACATTCCTCGAATGTGATGTTCCCC
>JAHWFP010063309.1:0-39968 GCA_023313725.1 Lithobius niger
CGTTTTGTTGGGGGCGTTTTTTCCGGGGGCGTTTTGTCGGGGGCGTTTTTTTCTAGAACCCGCTCATTCCGTGTCGTCTCGCTGCGCTCGAGGAGCTTTCATGCTGCAACTCTTATACTGCAGACAGACATCCCACATCTAAAACGATCAAGTAAATGAATGTAGTGCGCATTTTTTCGTAAGGCTTCAGTTCATAAACAAAAAACGGCTTCGCGGGTTGAACAAGTTTCAGCCTTTTCTGTCGCATAGTTATTTATCCTCAGATGGCTGAAAACAGCCAAACTACCTTTGCAGTAAAGACACAACGTGTCTAGTGGTCGCCATGCTCATATATACATATTATCTGGATATTATCATTTATCTTGGCGGGCGACACACTACCGTGTGTCCTGATTAGGCAAATATCGACGTTATTCACGTCGTTTATTTCGACAAGAAAACATTAAGCTGGGTCCTTAATAATGACTTTTATGTTGTTAGGCGACCAAAGTCTCCCGATTAAACAAGTTTCAGCCTTTTCTGTCGCATAGTTATTTATCCTCAGATGGCTGAAAACAGCCAAATTCCCTTTGCTGTAAAGACACAACGTGTCTAGTGGACGCCATGCTGATATATATTTTAACTGGCACCTCTGCAGACTGCCTTACTCCAGGCTAACACACGCAATATAGAGCATCTTGCCCTGACTTAACACGAAGAGCTCTCATATGGCCGTTCCATTCAAGGCGTTCATCAAGAACTACTCCGAGATAACGCACCGTAGGCGTCTGCTGCACGACAACACCATTGACAACAACAGAGGCAGGAGCACGGCTCCTTGCTCACGTACGAACAAAAACAACCAGCTCAGTCTTCGCTGGAGCAAGTTGCAAACCCCTGTCAGCAAGATGCACAACAGCCACATCCAGAGCCGCATGTACATGAGGCAGTACTACTGACACAGACGAACCCGCAAACCACATCGCAACATCATCTGCATAACAGACAATGTTAGCAGACAGACTGCGCTCCTTCAGCACATCATTGATTGCAACAGCAAACAACAACGGACTCAAACAGGAGCCCTGCGGTAGGCCCCTGTCCACGACAGCCTTGAAAGACCAGAAACCATTAACCCGCGTCACGAACCGCCGCTCCCCTAACAGAGCAACAATAGCAGCCGTCAGACATTCACCAACACCCATACCCTCGAGAGCAGCCCTGACCCAGTCAATCCGGACTGTGTTGTAGGCGGCTTTGATATCGAGGAACATGGCAACTGCTGCTACCTTGCCATGTGCCCACGCCTCATGAATACCAGTCAACAGATATAAAACCGCATCTTGAGCACTGCGACCCGGTCTGTATCCAAACTGAACTGGAGAAAAACAGTTGTTATATTCTAAATGCCACTCCAACCTCCTGACAAGCATTCGCTCATACACCTTTCTAACACACGAAAGAAACGCAATCGGCCGATAATTAAGTAGGCATGACCTGTCACTCCCTGGCTTGTGAAGCGGCACAAGAATGGCATAAAGCCACGACAAAGGAACGCCCCCACTATCAAATATCTCCTGAAAGATGGCCACAAGCGTCTCTTTACCCTGCAAGGATGCCGCGCGGAGGTCACTGTACGAAATTCCGTCAATCCCTACCGCACTACTGTCCTTACATTTCGACAGTGCCGCAGTAAACTCACTATGAATCCATGGCAGATCCACTGCACGCTGAGTAGAAACGCTCCGCGGTGGCTGCCCACCACACGGCAATGCGTATACACTCGCAAAACGCCGGTTGTAAGCATCAGCCATAGATTCACCACGCAAAATCTGGGGCTGCAAACCAGCGACATGCAAATCGTTAATCCACTGCTGTGAAGCCCTCACCCTTTCACCGCGCAGAATTTTCTATGCACTAGCGAGCGACCCAGTCCCTTTAATTCGGTCACACAGACGATTTCCATAAGCACTTTTCTCCTTCCTGATGAGAAATGACGACTCAACAGCTGTGCCACGGTACACCAGCCAGTGCTCGACACATGGATGACGTTTCCTTCAGCGATACGCCGATATCCTGTCACGCACCACAACCGTGCAGGCAGTAGTTCACCAACATGGATGAACAACAGATACGACTGGCTTCTCCTTGACCTCTTTCCGTACACATTCTTTAATCCAGGGCGCCATCACCCCATCACACACAGTCGGTCGAACTCGCCTCTATTTCCTGACTGAGACAGGGAGCCCCTTGGTGGTCAAGGTGGTCACTGCCTTGTGGTCAAGGTGGTCACTGCCACGGTTGTCATCGTACACAACAAAAGTATACCCACTATCCAGCCCTCGTGAACACAGAAACAAGTCCAAAACCGATTCCTGTACGCGACCATCCTGCCACCGGACAAACGTAGGCGTTCCATCCTGCACAATCGTCAAATCAAGAGTAATAATTGCCGCAGACAACCGATGTCCCTTGGTGTCGATTCTAATGGAGCCCCAATCAAAATGACGCGCATTAAAATCTCCACCAATGATACAAGGAGACGAAAATTGTTGAAGCCATGTCACCCATTGTAACTGCGTTGGGATGCCAACAACATGCACAAACACAATTTCAACCCATTGATCCTTCATCCACACCTTAATAGAACATGCATCTATTTCTTGAATAGGGGAACGTATAATCGACACAAAATATGGAACCGACCACTTAACCCATATGCCCACTCTCTTTCCTGAATAAACAAAATCCGCCTGAAAAGATGCCGCATTTAAATTTGAATCCCCCACCCCACCTGTCTCTTGAACGCCCAAAATATCAACGCATTGCAACAATTTTTCCACTTCCTCCATTTTACTGCGCATCCCACGCGCATTCCAAGACGCTATAGTAAACAAATTGAATGCGACCAAATAGATGAGGTTAGGTCAGGCTAAGGTGGATCCTGCTTTACTACACAACCACTTCCCTGCTTCTGTGTAACAGACGCAGCATCAATATATGCTCCTTCATCTGCATGCTCCAATTGCACACTACATACTACATCTGCAACAACTTCCTCGACGGCTCTTATTTCCAAATTATCAACAAACGGAGACATTAGCACACTATCATTACACACTGCACTGTCTTGACTTACGTCACCATTCTGACACACTTCACTGCCGTCAGCCCCTTGGACACACTTTGCACGAACTAACTCCTCGTCCCGGTCATTTTCCAGTTGACTGCAACTCAACACAACATCGGAAACTTGAGTTTCCTCTCCTCGTACACACTCATGCGCTTGTACTCCGTTGTCTTGCTCCATCACAATAGCACCATCGGCACTGCTGCTGCCTGCTTCACACTGGTTAGTGGATCTCCAATTCTTTCGTCCACGTCTGCGCTTAGCTGGTGGCTTTATCCACTCACCTCCACTGTTTTCCTCGGAACCTGTTTCAGCATACGAATGATCCACGGAATGAACTTGCTGTTTGTCGGTTTTCCCACTGGCTTGGTCATGCGCCCCAGTTTTCTCAGCACCATGATCCTTTGCTACAACAGGTGGAAACACTCGACGTTTCTCTAGCTCACTATACTACTACTATTCCAAGGTCTTTGAGCTCACCACGTCTCTCGGCTTCTTTTGCCTTCATAGCGCTACGCAGATGACTGCACAGGTCACGTGGGTCTCTGTAGGATCCTTCCGATTCGGTAAAAAGTTGCAATAGGTGAGCGAACCAACATTTTGGAAGGCAGATTGTGGAATCCAGCCTGTTGCCGCGTTGTTGGATAAACCATGAAAAGACGAAGTTTTATTTTGACTTGTCATTGTCATTATTTAAACTATCCACTTTCTTTTCTATTTGGCAATAGAAATTAAAGTAGAACAATCGTTTTTGGACTAGATGTGAGTGGTCGACCAAAACACTTGGGTGTCTAGAAAAATTACGATTTGGGGGTGACCTCGGACTCTGCCTGTGGCCGCATTGTTGAGTATCCTTGGAAACTATCTTTTTTTAAAACTAGGAAACAGGCTTTGGGCCTATTGTAGGCGGAGCGAAGAAAAATTTATTTTAAATTTGTATTTCCTCTCATTATAATGGCTGTGCAATGTTTGCTAATGGTCCTTAAAAAGCTCGGGGCAATATTCATTCGGCTACAGTTGAGCTGAAGCTTTTTGCTGGTGTTTTTTACATTTTAGCTAGGCTACGTTTCATATTAATTTTAAGATACTTTCGTTTGCACCCATATTTAGTATTCGTTTCGTTATTTGCAGCCTCTTTGCGCCGTCGCCGCCGTTGTAAAATACAATGTTAGCCGCCGTGGTTAAGCTGGCAAAAAACGTGCCACCGTCAATAATGCTTACATTGTTTATATTTATTGCAGAGTATCTTTCCTAGATTTAAAATATTAACAAAATAGCATTTAATTACAAGCTAAACAATCACCAGTAACGATAGTACTTCACAACAATCAAAAGATTCGAAACATCCGCGGCTCTCTACGCTGCCTTCTACGACAATGTTGAAGCGCACACCTCTGGCACGTACTGCAACGCCAAACGCTAATTTTTTTTTCTAATTGGAATTATTACAATTGTTGATCAGCCGGTGTTAGCTTGGCTGTGAACATAGAATGTAAATAATTCTAAATCCTAATTTTAAGCCAAATTGTTAGTCCCGTTTTAGTTTCGTAAGCGACAACAGTAGAGAAATTAGGCCTATTGGGTTCGATGTTAGGCCTATTTATTCAGGCAACATGGGATGGAGAGTGTAGTTTCCATAGCAATCTAGAAATCTTGAAATTACAATACGAAGCCAAATTATTGTTCTGTGTTGTGATATAAATACGTGGTCTGCTGTGTCTGTCGTATTATATGAACGGTTTCCTCCTGCAGCGGCGATTTGATGTTTCAAATTTGAGATTCCCGTTGATAGCGTCAACGCCACTTTGGTTGCCATGTTGGCTGAATTCCTGCAAGCATTCTTTTTTACATGAAACGAATGTGAGTCGTTAACGAATCCTTCTGGTTTGTTTCCCATTTACTTGTCTTCCTCTACTGGTTAAAGTGTTATGATCAAATGTTATTATTTCGTTGAGTTATGTCAAAAAGGTTGTTAGCTGTAAGGAAGCTACGATGATTTATTTTGGCTTTTTTTTTAAAGTTCACTTGATTACCAACAGCACAGTGTATGCTTCGTCGGAATTCCTTAACTATTCACGATTCCAAATTTACAATGGTGAGTGTTAGAAATAAATTCGAAAATTTGTTATTTCTCCCGTAATAATTGTTCGATTTACGTCAAATTTTGTCTCAGCAATACTGTTTGGGGTATCAAGCGTTGTACCAAATTTCATTCCAATCCGATCTTTCGTTTGGGCTGCACCCAGACTAAAAATGTGCAACCAACAGACCAACGGACCAACCAACCAACATTTTGCAATTTGGTGTCCGTTATAGGCTACGCTTCGCTCGCTCGCTCCGCCAACTAGTGAGTGCTGATTAGTGACTAGTATGAATAAAATAACCCCATTTATTTTTGCGAAAGTAAACGTTAAACCTGGTAGCTATGTGTGAACCCAAGGGGTATGCACAGAGCGTTATTTTTTTTAGTAGGCCTAAAAACCGCTGAAATAAAATCGCCGTTTTTCTTCGGAAAATGAAGTCACTACGATTATTACTGAGCGGAAGGACTGCAAAAGCCTTTTGCTACGAATATAATTGTAAAGGTTAAAATTGTAAAAGGTGTACATTTTAACAACAAGTTGAATGTTGAAGAATCTGTAGTGAGCTAACTAAGTACTTATTATTTACTATTTCAAGATAATAGTAAACTTGTGAATTTTAGAGACTGTTAATGGAAAAACAGTATTCAGGATTGAAGTTAGAGTAGATTTTGGGGAAACTAAGGATCAAAATCGAAATATTGACTTCGGTACGAAAAAAAAAGAGACAATTTTTTTTTCAGGTGTAGCGAAATTGTGAGTCGAAGTAGGCTGACGTCTACGCTGGTTACCTCCTATTTCACGAAATTTAGTAATGCGAAACTTGGACTTAAGTAACGCACGAAAAAGGGCGAGGACCTTGGAAAGTAGAAATACTACCTAGGTTATGGAAAATGGAGAAGATTTTGAGGCATCTTGAGTGGACGATGGGTTCTAATTCAGAATGGAGCTATTCAGATTCGAACTTGTTCCCGCTAAGATTGTTACGACAAAATGTAGGAATTTAAACAAAGTTCGTGCTGACGTCGTTTAATTCCGTAGTTGAGTAGATTCCGCTCAACGAACTGGAGTAAATGAAAGACCGACGATATGTGAAGTTAGTCCGAAAGGAATGCATTAATTTTTGCAAATTGGAGACTTAACTTGGATGCATTTTTTTTTCCATCTCAGCGTAGAAGGAAAAAGCAGAGTTGTGGCCAGGAAAAGTGGGTTTTCTATTATTCTGTGTGTTTCTGGAACCGGAACTGGTTGCTAGGAATACGGAAGGGAATTATGGTGACAAATTGTAAAGAAAAAAAAAAGAAAGCATATTTCTCATACGTACAACCCCCCCCCCCCCCCAGTCCGAGGGCATTAAAAGTAAAAGTTTCAGTGTCGTATGGATTACAGGGAATGGAGGGCAGTAAAATACGTAAATCTAGTGGCAAGTGTTGGCTGCTTAAACTACGAATTGTTACAGACATAACTTTGGGAAGGTTGAAAAGTGATAAAGGTATGTTCATTTGGATCAGAAAATTCAATTGCGCTGTGAGGTCTTAAACACTGATTAACTGACCAAAGAATGGGTTTTGAAAAAACGAGGAATTCTAAAGTAGACTATGGTTACGGTTGAAAATGAATTTTTTTTTCAAAATAGGACCTTGTCAGGTTCATTGTCAGTGATCGAAATTAATTGTGAAGCAGGAAAAAGGCTTACAATTAAGGTCGGCACCTTGGCAACTGAAAATGAGGCATCAGTCCACAACCTTGTTCAGATAACAAAACCTGGAATAAGAGCGTGAACAGGCTGTCGCATTTTGACTCCGTTTTTAGCATATAAAAAGAAAGCATATTTTTTTTTTATTATGGCGTACAAACGAAGATCGCATCCTCATATACATACGCTGCATGCAGATTTACCAAATCGGGCACGCAGGAATATGTGCGGTGGCGATCCAGTAAGAAACCTATTTTTGGATAGGGTGAAGTCAAAAATAGAGTAATTGCTGACGGCTGTTCTGCAGAGCAAATCAGGTGAAAACCACGAATTGGTTTTGCAGGGAAGCACCTGTGTGGCACATGATGGCGTTCTAATGAACAACCATTGGGCACACAGAGGGGAACTAAATTAAAAGTCCGTTCGGAAATGAAATTTTCGAGAGACTAATGTGAATTATTTTTGTTTCACTTAGTGATTCAGTTCAGTGGCGGACACATTGTCATGTTGTTTGGTCTTTTCGAAGCTAGTAAAACAACTTCAGCGTGAGGTACGGCAGAAGGGTGTAGCACGATCCCTGACGGAATGGTTTATTCCGTTGACGCAGGTTAAGAGTACGTCACTCTTCGCGTCTGGTTGCTTTGCACAGTGACATGTAGGCTACGACGGTAGTTTTTTTTAAATGTGGGAGAACCTCAGTGTGAGGACCTCTACCGGCATGCAGACGGCAGTGCGAGGCCAGTTCTACGTAGCGTGTTTGGTTAAAGCTGTAGGCTCGCTCTTATGGCGTTTGATCGGTTGAACTTTTCCAACACGTGAGTGCTTCGATTTAGGAACACAATCTATTAGAATGGATTGGATAATTCGGTTGAATGAACAGATTGAGGTAGTGTGTTCGATGCGTGATAGGGTAGGAGGTGTGGCAGCCAAAACCCCCTTGAAACCAGAGGCACTCCTGATCACCGCAATTCCGAGATTTCTACTGAATGTTTGAACATTACATTCCCAGCAGGTGAACAGTAAATGGGTGAAAAATACTCTTTTCTGTAAACTACAGACAGTCGTGAAGTGAGCGCCAAACTTTTTCTCTCTTTCACTGATTGACTGGTTGTTAGACGTGCTTTGCACTAAAATTGACGGTGGCTCCCATTTGCTCGTCCGCTCGAGAGGGCACAACCGATGGTTGGGACCATTATGGAGTCTTCATCAAGAAACGTGGAAGGCACAGATGTGTGGGGTAGATGTGTGGAAGTCGACGAAGAAGGACTTTGTGGAGGACTTCGTGGTGAACTTTTGTATAGTTCGTGGACGTGTGTGTTAGTGCAGGTGGACTGCAAGTATTTGATTCACAGACGATACTGTTTAGTGTGGTATAGCTGCGATGCCAACCATGCCATCATGGGCGGAAGTGGCTTGGATGTCACCGAAAGGTAGTCGACGTGGGACTACCGGAGTGCCGATTCGGAAGTGGAGGAGTGTTGGACGCTCAATTTGGAGTGAGTAGGATGATCGAACAATTATTTGTGTCGGGAGACATGGCTGAGTGTGCTTAGTGAGGAGGTGTGGTGTCAAAGCTGTTGATGAGCAACAGAGGTGGTGTGGAGAAGGTGTTTGAGAGGTGGAAGGGCTCTCTGGGAGAACTGATCGTCGGAAGCTACAGGTAGGAGGAGTGCCTGTTTACAAGTCCACCAATGGCAGCCCACTGGGAAGCGCCGTGGCAGGCAGGTGCTTCAAAGGCAGGTGGCGGAAGATGGGAGGAACTTTCGGACGCGCGTTGGAAGCCAATTGGACATGTTTTTGTTTGTTGTTGGGTTATCGGCGTTGTTACGTGTTACGAAGGACAATGTTAAATTTGTGCGGCGTTTGGGGGACGTTGGACTTTGTTACGTTTTGTTCTGCGGTTGAATACGTGGGTGTTATGGTTTTTTTTTTTGTTGGTGTTTTGTTATGAATTGTTAAGTTTTTATTTTGTTTTGCAGTTTTGTTAGACCAGGAAGCTGCAAAGATTGTTATTTAGGGCCATTCGTGAAACTCTGTATGTTAGTGCATTGTTTTATGAATAAACTTTATCGATTCTGAGGTTCTTAAACAGCTTACAGAACGGTAAGGGGTCAGAAGAACCCAAAGTAAGTCTTCCTTTTGCCTAAGCAAACACTTAGGGTAGGGGAGATGTAACCGACTCACGTGAACGGCAGCGTGCAACTCACGGAGCTTACACTTCGTAGTTCGGCTTGCCTCAATCATGGCAGCCTGCCAGCATTCCAATTACTGCAGACTCAGGAATTGAACAGCTGCCAACCGCCAGGTGTCAGCACGGGTCGGCTGCGAATCCAGTCGGAACCGGATTGAGCCTGTTCGCCAGTTGCCTCAGGTAAGAACCTATTGTTCTGTCCCGGCCCGAGTGGGTACAAAACGGGACAGAATCGTGAGCTCGAGTTAATTGGTGTTTGGGGTTCGGACTGAACGGTCAGAACTTCTGGAGCCTACAGGGTCAGTTAGAAGGATAATTTCTGGCTGATGCCTAATACGTGGTACTCTGTGTATAGACCCCTAGCTATACAGTAAGGAATGAATAGGAATTGAGTTCTTGAACTTGAAACCTCTCGCCCATTCCCTGAGTATTCACAGTTTTTTTTTATTTCTATGCTAACCGGTGATTCATTCACGTGAATAGCGTTTTTCGAAAGTGTTTTGTTGCTGACTTATAAGTTTGGCCTTGGTTTTCCGTTTTTGATTGATGACTGGACATAGTATGTCTTGCAACTTTACAAATTTATTGATTTTCTCGAGAACTTATCTGACTTTTCTCACAACATCGTGCGTTGGTGCTTTTTTTCTTTCATAAAAAACAAATTGTAATATGCAAATGACACTCTTCATGGTACGTGAGAAAACACTCATAAGTCCTGTTAACAAGACTGCGAATTTGATCACAACTTCCATGCACATGGCATATTATTGCTACCGCCCAAATGATGACAGGTCACGCTGAAAATGTCATTGCCTAATAGATTAGAATAGTCATGTGATACCAAAAAGTTGAAATGCATCCTACTTAACGGTGAGTTTTTAGATGTTGTCTCTTGGGGATGGCTATTGAGACCCCTAAGGCTTCTCCTGCCGAGCGCGGTATGATTCCAACTGCCCTCTGAGATGTATAAATAGAAGGAAGTAGCTCTTATGCAGAGGATTGGTTGTATTAGAAATAAACATCTAATAGGGGGCGTGAACAAGCTTCAATCTCTCGGCCAATGGAAAGCAATACACAGCCAAAAGCAATGAGTCATAGTGTGAAAGGTTTGGTCCAAGATATTTGATTTATTCTAGGATAAATACTTCTCCTTGGTAAGTTGCTAGCTCGTGTCCACTCTCCCTGTGTTACTTCTTACATAGGTATGACGAGTAGTGACGTCTTTTACATGAGTAGATAGGCATATATACTCAATTACTCATGTACTGCGTAGCAATAAACTCAAATCGGGAAAGGCATAGGACTAGCATATTTTCACTGGTGAAATGAAGGCATAGCCGAAGCACTATACACTACCTCCTGCAAAGGACTGGCTCCAATTAAGGTAAATGTGGAGCAGAAAAAAGGGAAATAAAGCAGGGGAGTGACGGGGCTGAATAACACTTCCTTCATTGTCAGCTGGCTAAGGGATCTGTCTTTGCTGACCAGTAAAATAAAAGGCATCGTGTTTCAGCTCTGAAAGCAAGACTACAGACGCAGTTGAAATTGTAATCAGATACGACATTTATCCTCACAGCATAAAAACGAGCAATTATGAAACTATCAGCTTAATTTAGTTAATAAAAACTAGTGGTATTATTGCAAAAGCTCCAAAAGTGTAGACATCAGGAGGTAGGAAGGGATTAAAAAAAAAACAAATTCTTTAAATCACTGCAGCAGGAGAACCCCCTGTAATGTATTTCAGCAAAGAATTTTTGCGTTATATTTTCATTGTGCAATAATCTGGCCAAAATATTCGTATGTTTCATTGTTATGCTGCATGTGAGGATGGGGGGGGGGAAGCAGCCATAAACACGGACACCATAAATAATCTTGATGCATTTATGCAACAGGTTGCATATTTACCTCTGCCTGTTGGTGGCTTCCCTACAATGCCACTGTGATTTTATAATAATAATAATGATAATAATAATGTTTGTCATGCAATTAGAGCTTGACCAGTCAGGTGAGGGCCGGTTTGCCACTTATAATCAGCTCTGTTAAAACTTGAAATGTCTGGTCGCTGCAAGGAATTCGTCCAGTTTACCTCCCTCCAAAAGTCTCTTGTGGAGGCTACTGAAGGGACGGTAACAGTGGCCTCTGGCAATCAGTTCCATGCCTTAACCACCCGAACGCTGAAGAATTGATGCCTACAATTAAATTATAAACCGGGGTGATTTTTGTTTGCTATGAACCATATATATTGTAATATACCTCACAATTGAAATATCGAAAGTTCAGGAGGTGTTAACCCATGCAGAATTTTGTAAACGAGGTTAACTCTCTCCTGCATGGTGGATGGTATTCTCGGTCAAAAAACAGAGTCCAAGACATAGCACGAGATTTGAGACGGGGTCCCCGTAGACCCAAAGATAGTCATCCCAGTGGTCAGCCTCCCTGCCTCCAAATCAAGTGAATGCTGGTTCGAATCCCACGACCGACTTAACTACCATGGTGGTTAAAAAAATACCAGAAATAATTCATGCAATACAGGGTTAATACACTTTTCTTTAACCTTAACCCTAACCTTAACCCTCTTTTGTATGTTGTTGCATTAAAGCAACACGCCACTGCTCGGACAGAAAACAGAGTTCAAGAAACAGCACAAGCTGTGTGAGGGGTCCTACCCCGACCGAGGTGAGCAGTGACAGCCCAGTGGTCAGCATCCCCGCCTCCAAACGAAGTGAATGCTCCTTCGAATCCCACGATCGACCCATGGTAGTTAAAAAAGTATCAGACATTAAATCACACAACTGAGGGTTAAAATCTGCTTTCAGACGTCGTAGTCCCAAGGAGTCGAGGTCTAACTATTTCAGCCGTTGGGTATACTGAAGCTTTCTCATACTGGGGAATTACTTGGCGACTATACCATGTTTACATCACAATTTCTATTGTTTCCTACGTGGGATGCGTTAGATGTTATACATACTTTATGCCCATGTTCCATGACTCACAGGGTAGTCCACAAAGAAATTACGACCCAAAATTTTCTAAGTCCAATCTTTCTACTTCGCACCCCTCAGAACCAGAAGAGGACAGAAATCTTCCGGTTTCATTAGATTTTATTTCTGTCCTCTTTTGGTTCTGAGGGGTGCTAACTAGAAAAGTTAGACTAAAAAAATTTTGGGTCGTCAATTTTTTGTGGACCACCCTGTATGTTCATTCATGCTCTTGAAAGCAACCAAAGTTAACTTAGTTCCTAAAGGTTTTCTGCATTTGTGACTAACTATACAGGAGTGTTTTTATTAAACAAATTTTCAAATAAATGCTGTTTAGATTTAAATAAAAACACATGGAGCACTGCGCATTACACAAAATTTAAAAAGCACCTAACATTTCGAAGATTATAAACTTTTCTTCATTAGGTAAAACATTAAAAAACACAGGACACTACACTACAGAACCTTCACCAGGGAGACACTTCATGGTGCTTTGAAATTTCGTGTAATGCGTAGTGCGCCATGTGTTTTTTATTTGAAAGCGTTTTTATTAACAACCCATCTCGACTAAGTTGCAACCTATTTTTATTTACCCTTATTTAGATTTTAGAACTATGCGTATTTAACAATCTTATAGTAGGGGGAAAATGCGATATGGCAGGAACAGACAAACACCCCCCAAAAAAACCCGCATAACTGGACCCTTAAAACACAAAAAATTGCTGCCGTGCGCGATTTTTCGTCAATCTGGAGGAGGGGGAAAGTGGCCGCTTCCCGCGTGCGGGTTTTCGTCGATCTGGATGAGGGTGGGCAAGCGCAATTTCTCACTTTTTTTCTGTTTTTATCGATCTGGAGGAGGGGGAAAGTGCCCGCTTCTCGCGTTCGGGTTTTTGTCAATTTGGAGGAGGGTGGAAAAGTGCTTCTTTTTGACACTTTTTTGTTTTCCTCAATCTAGAGGAGGGGGGAGTGTACCCGCTTCCCGAGCGCGATTTTTCGTCGATCTGGAGGAGGGTGGGAAAGTGAAATTTGCTGGCTTTTTCCGTTTTCATCGAGGTTGGGAAAGCGTAATTTGCTGCCTCATGCCACATGTACCCTCAAAAACAAAATCACTTCCCATGCGGGAATTTCGCATAAATAGACCCTCAAAACAAAAATCGCTTCCAGTGCGTGGGATTTCATCGATCTGGAGGAAGGTGGGAAAGTACTTTTTGCTGGCTCATTTTCGTTTTCATCGATCTGGAGGCGGGTGGGAAAGTGATTCTTTCCTACTTTTTTCCATTTTCGTCAATCTGGACAGGGAGACTTCCCACTTCCCACGTGCTAGAAATTCATCGACCTGAATGAGAGCGACCCACTTCTCGCGTGGGGATTTCATCCATCTGGAGGAGGGTGGGAAAGTACTTTTTCCTACTTTTTTCGTTTTTGTCAATCTGGAAGAGGGTGGGAAAGTGCTTTTTTCCTACCTCCTATAATGTACCCAAACAGCCCCTCAAAAAAAATTGCTTCCCCCCTCCCGCGCGCTGGAATTCATTTATCTGGATTGGAGTACCCGCTTCCCACGCGCTAGAGTAGTTAAGGTCATTGACGAGGATCTCAGAGTACTTATGCTGCATAAATGTGTCCTAGGACTGGGTATACTATTTAGCACCGCCCCAGGACCAGGTCCACTATTTAGCACCCCCTAGAACCGGGTGCACGATTTAGCACCCCTAGGAACGGGTGCACTATTTAGCACCCCCTAGAACCGGGTACACTATTTAGCACCCACTAGGACCGGGTTTACTATTTAACACCCCCTAGGTCTGTGTGTACTATTTAGCACCCACTTCGACCGGGTAGACTATTTAGCACCCCTATGACCGGGTATACTAACTTGGCGCATAAAATTACCTTGGTTAAAATTTTCAAGGTCATTATGGTCTAAACTAGCCAATCGTGGAGTCAGGTCCTTCCAGATTTTGAATTTGTTTTTCTTTCCACTTTAAAAAAAGCAATATCATGGATTCTTGTTGAATTATTCTCTTCAGCAAAGACTGATTTGAGAATTAATCTAAACATTCACATTCATTTAGACTGAAAAAAATTACGAATTGGCCCTGTTTAATTTAGACACGTACGACAGCATCCACAACATCACCTCAAAAAATAACGAAATTCGGTACACTACCGATGCTGGTGCCACCTGGCAGAAAGTGTTAATCACTCCGGGGGCTTACGAAATCGAGGATTTGAATAAATTTCTCAAGTTGGCGATAGATGTGAATGGACACAACAAGGATGCCATTACGATTCTTCCGAATCTAAACACTTTAAGAACCAACTTGATAATTACCGATCCGAAATACGGAATATCTTTTTCGGGTGACAAGAGTTTGGCTCCAGTCTTGGGGTTTGACTTAGGCAACTACGTGACAAGTCGAGAGAGTCAAAATACCGTCGACATTATGAGCATCAATACAGTTTTTGTACACGTTGATATCATAGGCAATTCGTACCTAAACAACGACACTCATCCCAATTTACACTCCTTTTATCCCAATTCCCCTCCCGGTTTCAAAATCATAGAATCCCCTCATAATTTGATTTACCTTCCGGTGACTACAAAATTAATCAGAAATATAAGAGTTTGGCTCACATCTCAGACCAATGATCCGTTGGATTTAAACAGTGAGACGCTCACGGTGCATCTTCATTTGAGATCTAAATAAAAAATGATAAAATGCTCGAGTTTTGAAAAAAGGCAAAGGACTCTTGTTTAATTTAAACTCTAATAATAATAAAAAAAAAAGGTTTGACGCAAGAAATAAAGCTTTCATCAAATTTATAACAACTCCCAGAAAATGAGCGTAGTAGAAGATTACTTAAAAATCCACGAACCTTTGGTGTATGATTCATCGGTCGAGTCTTACACTTACCACGAATACAATCCTATTTTTGGCACCAATCTCAACAACGTAAATTCGGAAATCCGCATACACTTGGAAAATCAAGAATTATTTTTGCAAGTTGCCAAAAGTTACTTTCTGATTAAAGGGAAGTTACTAAAGGACAATGACTCAGCTTACCCGTACGCTGACGTAGCTAGTCTTATTAATAATGCTCCCATGTTCCTGTTTTCTAACATCAAATATCATCTCGGTGATAAACAAACCAATGAATTAAATTATCCGGGGTTCGGTACTCTGATGAAGGCACTGCTCACTTACGGCTCGGCGGAGCAACCGGCTTTGCTCGGCCAGTGCTGGGCGCTGGACAGCGTGGCTTCAGTCGCTGCTGAACTAACCGACAACTTGGGATTCAAACAGTGGCACGCATCCATCATCATTGAAACAACTTCCAAGGGAAGCTTTACATTTGCCATCCCTCTGAAATACATCATGGGATTTTTCGAAAATTACAATAAGCTAATCTACAGAACGCTATCTTCAAAGCCGCGGCAGCAGCCAATAGCAAAGTCGTTCTAAATAGCATCAGCTGGCTCGTTCTACATGTTAGGGCCTCGGACAAGCAGAAACTTAAACTCTACAATCTCATCGACCACGGAGCAACCGTGGATTTAGGATTTAGGCTCTGTCATTACGATAGCTGCGTACTCCCTCAAAATACCAGCTTCACTTGGCGCATGCTGACTACTTCTGTGGTCGAAAAAAAAACCTAGGTGGATAGTTTTAGCTTTTCAAACTAACAGGCAGGACTCCTTAGTAAATATACCCTGGTGTGTTGACCATTGCAGTCTGCAAGATGCTCACGTGACTCTAAATTCCGAACGATATCCATTTCTCGATTTAAATACTAATTTTGCCACTGGAGAGTATGTTGGTTTGTACAGAATGGCGCAGCAATTTAGGCAGCTTTGGTATGATACCAACGATTTGAGTTTTGACTTGCTTCAGTTCAAGAAAGTCTATCCTCTCGTGGTGTTGGATTGCTCCAACCGGGCTTCATCCGGGAATCGTGGATGTAGAAGTCAAACTGAAGTTTAGAACAGCCGTTGCTGCTAACACTACCTGTCACGCTCTGCTCATTGGTGACAGGAAAATGAATTTAAAGTTGGATAGAGGCAAAGTCGAAGTTGTTTACTAAATAATAATAATAGTAATAATAAAGATATGACTAGCTGAACTCATGTGACATTACAAGCAAATGGAAGGTTCTAGCTTGAAGAAAAAAATTAAGCAAAAAAAGGAGAAAAAAAAATTGCTCTGTGGCAGAAGTCTTTACTTAAGACCACCCACGGAGGAACCTTTAACGAACTCTGATTTAAATGGATTGGCTAGAGTAATGAAAATTCCAAAATTCAGAGGTACTTTCAGTAAAGACACGCTTCCCTTAAAACTTTGGCCTACTGGTGAAAATGGAATAGTAAACTTGGAAGATTTCCAGATGGAGACTGAAGTCATTGAGTCGCCTATTCCACCGTTTCGGGAGAACCTTGTTATTTCGATAGTTTTGGCAACTTGGGTCCTCCCCGATCTGTGGCAAACTACTTGGTACCGGGAATAAAATACAATTACGAACGTGTACAAAACTTTGACCAGATTTGGTGCGGTCACTTTTTCTTATTTGTTCTAAGCACAACCTTCTCTAAGGCTCGTAATTACGAAGCTGTTTTAGATAGGAAGAGACGAGTCAACTATTGAAAAATTATAATGTAAAGGGCTCTCGAACCTATTTTACATTTAGCAATTAGTGCAACGCTCGGATCGCTACAGTAGAAAATTGCTTTATGAATTAAACCTGGACTCGTACACACGAAGCTCGAGAGAGGACCGGAATTAACGAACCAATCGCTCGTTTTTTCCAAAGGGCTTTTCATGCTGAAACTGATCAGCATGAAACTGTTTTCATGCACAAATTTCTTTGTAGCCGCGTCACTCGGTAAAGTAGGTTTGCTTAGATTTCTAATCGGTTTGTTTGTGGCATTAAATTATTCTTTCTGCTCATCTTGTAACAAGCAATTGCTGTCGATAAATACCTTAGTATCATTGTTTGATAAAGTAGGTTCGCTTAAATTTCTAATCGGCTTGTGCATCACGTTGAAGTATACTTTTTGGTCGTCTTGTAATAAACAATTCCTATCGACGTACACTTTTGATGCTGCGTCAGCAGCATGCCAGGGGAAGCTATGTCCTTAATTTGCTTCTTCCTTGCGTAGAAATTCCCGTCAGCAACATCTACGTACAGCGTATTTTTTTCCGTACTATAAATGGCGGAAGTCAACTCTTTGGAGAGAAGAGTAATGGCAGGAGGCAAGTCGGGTTTAAGTTTCTGAACGTCCGTTGCCAGAGTACCGATCTAAGAATAATTTACCACATCTTCAGGTTTGATAGCAGCTCCTACTTTAGTTACACACTTGCTTTGCATGTTGTAGTTGTTTTCGGGGGTTAAAACGTATCCTAGTCCCGGCTGTCCTCTCGGGCAGACTCCCATCACTTCCCCCTTCACCCCTCGTCCTTTTCAATGCTTGACCAAATTTATTGATAGACATCTTTTTTTAATAAACAGAATTTTTTTTTCAAAATACACAGAGCCGTCGATGAGGCTTTTATTTTCATTAATATAATAAAAGAAAGAAAATCAAAATAAATAACAACCTCAAAATGTCTCAACTATCCTGGCAAACAAATCTTTCCAATCTCATGCAAAAAAACTTGCTGAAAGTTAAGAACGAGAATGGTACAAAGATTAACAACGGTGTAAAGTTTTCCTTGTCTCCTTCCATACAGTTTAAAGATTTAAAGGGTTTGGGAAATCCCATTTCAAACAAAAATTAAAATATAAAGGCTGGATTTTACCCAGAGACTCAGAAACTCAAAAACTGTTGAAAAATTCTTAAACGGTACATCTGTAAAAAACTAGCGATCGAGTTTGATGAACAAAAACCCGTATCCATGACTACGTTCAATTATCCCAATTCGATGCATATGTCTTACTCCTGTTACCCTTTTTTGCGAAAAGGTGAACGGAGGTAACAGAGACAAACCGCTCTGCCTTAAAACTTGGGTGTACGTGAATATTCACAAAACTAATGGGAAACTTAACAAAAATGTTATCGAAAACCCTGGTTTAACTTGCCATCTTACAAGGCTTTAAACTTGACCGAAGTCACTGGCAGAATTACCGCGGTGTACATCATCGACGATTCTCCCAGCAACGTGAAATTGTGGTGCAAGGTAGACTTTGGAGTAGCTCATTCCGACATTTACAATGAAAAATTTTCCGACGAAGACTTTATGGGTTTAGTATCTCCGTAAACATTAAAAAATGTGCAAATAAGAAAAGATATGGAAATTAAAAACTACGACTTTTTCGCACCTAAGAAAGAACCTAAAAATCATCCATTTCTACCTTCGAATATCAGGTGTCTAATTATGGGCCCCGCAAATTGCAGCAAAACTAACTGACTGTTTAAATTCATCTGTAATGAAAGATGGCTCGACTACGATCGGTTATATATTTACAGTAAAACTTTATGTCAATCAAAGTACAAATCTTTGCAATCTATATTTGCTGAAATTGAGGAAAAAAGTCGCCTTTTTTCGCAGTTCTCAAACTGGACCCAAAATTTCAAAACCTGATTCTTTTTGACGATTGCCTTTTGGAAAAACAAAAAAACATTGAGTGTTACTTCGCTCAAGGGCGTCATTCGAACGCTGATGTTTTTTATTGCAGCCAGTCCTACACGAGAATTCCAACACAAGTGGTCAGAGACAATGTAAATTTAATAATCCTTTTCCCCGTGGATGAGTTAAATTTGAAACACGTTTATGAAAACCACGTTGGCCCTGACATGGAATTTCAGACTTTAAAACGTTTTGTCAAAATTGTTGGAAGAAGCCTTAAGGGTTTTCATCAATAAACAAAATGCTAAACGAAGGGAGATATAAACGTTCGTTTTTGCCTATTGAACAAAAGAATGGAAACAAAACGAGAAATCGCAAAACTTAAAAGACGTTTAACTAAAAAGTTTTTAAATCAAAGTTTGGGGGGGCAGAGAGAACAAGAAGAATGGCTACAAGAATTTTTAAGCCGGTAGTAAGCACCCTGAAACCGAGACCGGTTCTCGGTGCAGCCACGCAAACTACGCCAATTAAAAACACTCTAGCCACTCAAGCTATTCCGATTAAAAACACTCTAGCCACGCAAACTACACCAATTAAAGCTTTCAAAGAGGAAGACAGTAACGAGGATGACCATGAATCATTGAGCTTATAACTATCCCCGTCCCAAGCCGTTACTCCCAGTGAGAAGACATTGTCAACCCCTCTCGATTTCAGTCTCGCCGAATATTCAACTCCAGTTACTCAAGCTCCTATAATGCAAATTCCTCCCGAGTCCAAAACAGAATACGCAACTACGAGCTGGTCCTAAACTCACCCCTACATATTCCACGGTGCAAGAAAGGCGCATTTCTACTCCGCCGGAACTCCCTAACATAGTCACTCTAAGGCCCTTCGATAGTTTGTTACCTGGTCAGAATATTGGAGACACTGCTAATTATTTCTTGATAACATTTTTCGAAAATCTCCAAGACATTGACCCAGTATTCGGGTTAAAGTATGATAAGAAAAAAAGGTGAGAGGACCTTCAGTAATAAAGTCGTTAAAATCTTTGAGAATGATGTAGTGGTCGAGAGGGAGCAATACGTGGGAAGATGTGGAATTTGCTAGTTTTCAAAAATTTGAAAGAAACTACCCTCGCGCCTGAAGTTAAAGCAACTTACGCGGCCATGTTAAAGAATACTAACACTCTTTATCAGAACAACGACCCAAAAACTAACAAACCCAAACCTAATAGTAGCGCCAAATACAGGACTGTTATCGCTCCAATTTGGGAAGACATGAAGAAAACAGGGACGGGTATGGTTAAAAAAGTGGGTAGTAGAGTTGATTATAAATAGTATGATAATCCTAATGATTTTATTAAAAGACTGAGATTTTGTACAAATCTAGTTTAGCCAGCCATGACGGGCATAGAAACGAGATGGTCGAAATTTTGTCAGAAATGCAGTAAAGACAAATCACAACTGCTTGGGAAAAAAGGGTGGCTTATCAAAGTTTAGGTTTAGGTTAAACAATCGTACAAAGAACCATAGAATCAAAAAATATCAAGATTAGTTACTGCATCAAATGTAAATGTCGAACTTCTGACGGGCCCGAGCCGTCCGTTATCATCACCGCAAAAAAAATAACAGGCAGATGCAAGTTGTATTTTGCGAAGTATGCGGATGAAAAGAACTTCATCCGCATACTTCTGGGAAAGGAATCGTAAACAAACTCATAGATAAGTTACCTCTCGAAATGCATTTGCCGGGCTACCAATACTGCAGTCCAGGAACTAAACTTGAAAAAAGATTGGCTCGAGGAGACCCGGGAATTAATAAGCTAGACGAAGCGTGCAAAGAACACGACATCGCTTACTTCGAGAGCTCGGACTTGAAAGATCGGCACGCCGCTAATGAAGTTCTAATTGCTAAGGCTCAAAGAGTGAGAGAGGATCCTTCTTTGGCATGGAGGAAAACGTTAGCCACTTCGATCGTTAAGAAAATTATGAAAACAAAACTTCGGTTCGGAATGGGAAATAAAAAAAATGGATCAACTCGTAAAAAAACATCACAAACCAACCCGAAAAAATTTTCCGAGACGGAAAGTGATTGGACTGAGCCTGAACGACCTCTGGCAGGCTGACTTGGTCGAAATGATACCTTACGCTAACCTAAATAAAGGGTTTAACTACTTACTAAGCTTCATTAATGTCATGTCCAAGTTCGCTTAGGCCATTCCCCTTAAATCTAAATCCGGCATAGACGTTACCGAAGCTTTCAACAAGATACTCGCTGGAGCGACCCCCCTAAAAATTTACAAGTCGATTTAGGTAGTGAGTTCTATAATAAAAACTTCAAAGCCCTACTCAAGCGGCATAAGATCAACATGTACTCTACGTACTCTGAGAAGAAAGCGAGCGTGGTAGAACGTTTCAACAGAACCCTAAAAGCTAGAATGTGGAAAAGATTCACCAGGCAGGGGACTTACGGGTTGACGAACATTATCAACGAGTTAGTTTCCAATTACAATGACACGATTCATTCCGCCATAAAACTTATACCGAGGGAAGTAACCAAACGTCACAAACCGTTGCTGATAAGAACTAGTACTAAACCAAATTTGGTATTGAACAAAACCAAATTTGCCATAGGAAATAAAGTCAGGATTTCTAAAGTTAAGAAAATTTTCGATAAA
This sequence comes from Lithobius niger, assembly GCA_023313725.1. Classification (NCBI taxonomy): domain Eukaryota; kingdom Metazoa; phylum Arthropoda; class Chilopoda; order Lithobiomorpha; family Lithobiidae; genus Lithobius; species Lithobius niger. The sequence continues at coordinate 21,295 of JAHWFP010063309.1, forward strand.
GGATTTTTGCAAATTTTACTAACGAAGTTTTCATGATTCATAAAGTGCAAAAAACCGATCCGGTTACTTATCTTTTGAAAGACGAGTCAGGTGAATTGGTGCTCGGAGGTTTTTACGAACCGGAACTCCAAAAAACTTTAGTTCCTAATTTATTCTTAGTAGAACAAGTATTACGTAAAAAGAAAGGAAAAGATGGGCAAATGCTTTACTTCGTTAAATGGAAGGGCTATGACTCCAAGTACAACAGTTGGACGGGCAACGTTAGCAACCTCAAATAAAAAGGTCCTTCCTATTTTTTCCGTGTAAAAATATTTCAATAAAATAAACATTAAAAAATGATTATTTTCTTCCCTTCCCTTACTCAATTTTTTCTTCCCTTCCTCAATTTTTTTTTCTTCCTTAATAATAAAAAAGGATAAATATTTTATATTTTCAGAATGGATACTTTAAAATATTTCACTTGCGTTTACTGCGCAGAAATATATTCTTCTCAATATCAACTACGCAATCACCTTCGGTCGGCGCATTCTGAACGAAGAATGCGAGTGTTTCGTCGACAGTTTACCCGTACGTCTAAAGAATTGCGTTCATCTGACCCAAATGCAGGGGTTATGCCACCATCAATACGAGATGACCCTGCTGGAAGAATTGGGACCCATCGATCCGCTGCAGTTTCTACTGTTGGTTCATCTGGCCTTGCAGTCGCTTTTACTGGTTTGCCTAAACCAGTCAACTGCAACACCCAAATCTGCTTAGGGGTAGAATTTGTGAGGGATATGGCCGTAATTCAGGCAGGATTCTGGACCCGGTACACGGAAATCTACAACCCGATCCATATTCCCGCTCTCTTGGACGAGGCATTCGATAATTTTCCAAGTTCTATCGACCCTTTCGCCGAGCGTGGAAGTGGTTGGGTTATTTCCCGACTGAACAACCTCGTCATAGGGATGGCAAAATACAAACCGCTGCAGGCAACGTCCTACATTCCGCTCCCTAAGGCGCTCGCCGGCAAATCGTACGCCGTGGTTAACGTCCAAAACTTGAACGACCAGAAATGCTTTTTGTACTCCGTACTTGCTGCGGGTTTACAAATGACCAGCGAAGATCCGGACAATTATCTCGAGTTCAAAGTCATGATCAACACCAGCATGATTTCATACCCGATAAAGCTCGGTGAAACTGGTAAATTCTCCATCAACGCTATAGGTTTTCACGACGTCGAAGGATTATTCCGCTTCGTGTCTCTAAAAATTTAGATGGTCAACCCATCGATCTTCTTCTGTTGGGCGGCAAATACAACGAAGACTCTGGAACGGTGAACACCCATTACTGCGCCATTAGAAACAATGCAGAATTTTTACGCTTACGAAGCACGAGTTCTATTGCCGGAACTGTTTCGCCGGGTTCGGAAAGGAATGGATGATCTCAACTAACTGGAAAGAATGAGTGAAAATCAACCCTGTGCAAGCGCTTAAATTCAAGTCACACGGAAAAAACTTTCTTAACTTTCGGCATTTCAATCGTAAGAACCCCTTCCCACACATTGTCTATGTCGATTTCGAGTGTATCCTTCGCCCCGCGCAGACCGCTCAACCCAAACCTTCCACGAGTTCAACGACAAAAATACATCAGTACGCTCCCTGCAGCTTCGGTTATGTCGTTGTGGGACAGAACGGAGAGATTGTTTATCAACAATATTACTTGGGAGAAGATGATGTCGACGTGTTTTACGAACGCATGCAGGAAGAAGCCCAAGATTAACTTACGCTGTTGAAAGACGTGAAACCGGTCAAACTCACCCGAGCTGAAGAACACAGCTACACTCGCACCAATGTCTGCCATTACTGCGAAAAGGTCTTCGACTGTAAAAACCCCAAGAATGTAAGCGAGCAAAAGGTGAGGGACAGCTATCACATCAGCGGGAAGTACAGGGGAGCCGCTCATTCGAAATGCAACTTGGGCGCTCGAGAACGGAGAACCATACCCGTCGTTTTCCACAACCTAGAAGGCTACAACATGCACCCCCTGGTTTCCGCCGTACACAAGTTTAAGGGATAAGTGGAAGTCACTAGCTGAAATGCGGAAAGGTTTCAAAAAATGACTTTTAAAAGGAAGGGCGTAAGTCTTCGATTCATGGACAGTCTGAGTTTCTTGCAAGCTTCGCTGGACACTCTGGTGGAGAACCGCAGGAAAAGCAATGTAGGCTTCCGCATCCTCGAAGCAGCTTTGGACTCTGGCCTAAAATCTGCTTGGTTTCAGGATGCCACCACTCGAGAGGATGCTCTGAATCTCCTGACGCAAAAGGGTGTCTACCCTAACGAGCACGTGCGAGATATGTCCATTTTCGATAAGGAAGAACTACCATCGAGAATGTCGTTCTTCTCCCAGCTGAAAGACAATCAGTTAGCGGGTGAAGAGTACGTTTGGGTGCTCAACCTTTGGCTCAAGATGAAAACGAAGAAATTTGTTGCATACCACGAGATCTACCAAATGATGGATGTTTTCCTGCTCGTGGACATATTCAAAGATTTTAGGAAACTTTGCCTGGAAAACAACAAGTTGGATTCCTGCTACTACGCCTCCACTCCGGGATTTAGCTGGATGGCTCTGCTGAAAATGGTGAAATCCAAGTTGGAACTCTTTACTTATGTTGGGAAGCACAACCTGATAACTTCCGGCGTTCGAGGCGGCATTTCCTTCGTCAGAAAGAAGTTCACCAAAGCCAACAACAAGTACTCACCCGACTTCGACCCTCGCGAACCCTCCACTTATATGGTAGACTTGGACATGAACAACCTTTACGGTTTCGTCATGTGCGCCCATCTACCTTACGATGGCTTCCATAAGTGACGAGGGAAGAAATCACGACCTTCGACGTAGATACCATGACGGACAACACGGATGTCAGATACATCCTGGAAGTGGATCTCGAGTGTCCCAAAGCACTTCACGACGAGCACAACAATTACCCCCTCGCTCCGGAAAAGATTGACATTAGGGAGGAATTTTAGTACCCTTATTTGAAAGATTTGGCTAAAGACTTGAAACACAGTATTAAATCTTCCGGCAACTTATTCCGAATCTTCTGCGCAAGAAGAAGTACATCGTCCACTACCGGAACGTAAAATTCAACCGCCGGCATGGGGTAGTTTTACATCGCATCCGAAGAGTCCTCGCCTTCAACCAGAAACCGTGGATGAAGGGGTACATCGACTTCAACACCGCTAAGAAGCAAGCGTCGACCGCTCCGTTCGAGAAGGACTACTTTAAGCTTTTGAATAACTCGGTTTTCGGCAAGACCTTAAAAAACAAACAAAATCGGCTCGACATCAAGCTATGCACCGACAATAGGTGGGCGTCGAAATACACGTGCTAACCCCATGACTACTCCTTCAAGATCTTGAACGAAAACCTAGTGCAGATCAATCGGCGCATTCGAAGCGTTTGGTGCGCTCTCCTCACTTACTCGGGATTCTCTATTTTGGAGCTGTCCAAACTCGCCATGTACGAGTTCCATTACGAGTTTATTCGGCCAAAGTATATAGACCGAGCTAAGCTCCTCTCACCGACATGGACAGCCTTTGCTACCGTTTCGAAACTGACGACGTGTTCGAGGACATGCTCTAGAACCAAGAACGTTTTGATACGAGCAACTACCTCCAGACCACCCTCTTTTCTCAGAGTCGAACAAGCAGGTCCTGGAAAAGATGAAAGACGAGATGGGTGGCGTACCCATCCAAGAGTTCGTCGGACTGCGAGCGAAAATGTACGCAATCAAAACCTGGAGAAAAGAGACCGTTAAAAAGGTCAAAGGAATCCAGAGATCGTTCGTCAAGAAGCACTTATCCTTCGACGATTACAAATTCTCCTTGAAATTGACGGCACCGGCACAAAAAGGTACTTGGGCGAAAATTTCTAATGTCGGACACGAGTTGGGTACGGTGCGAGTTTTGAAATCTCTCCTCTCCCCGTACGACGACAAGAGGTTCATCTTGGAAAATGGCGAAGACACTCAAGCTATCGGCCACTACGACTCGGGCTCGTGGAAAGAGTACGAGGACGATTTTGACTCAGACGTCGACGTGATGAGTGACGAGGAGGGAGAGCAAAAGAAGAGTTTAGCGCTCAAAATGCAGAAAAAGTTGGAAAAAGTTGCAGAGGAGAAAAAGTTGGAAGAGACAGAGAATGCGGCTCGGAGACTCTCTTTATTGGAAAACCGGAGGAGGAGATTGGAGGATCCTTCCGCATGTGAGGAGAAGCGCAAAATGGCAAAAAGAGAGTTGGAACGGGAAAGATGGGCCTCGTTATGCCCGGATCTGAAAAAAGAAAGATTAGAGAACAAAGCCGCCTCTGTGAGCATAGCTCGAGCTGGAGAAACTGAAGCTCAGAGAGAAGAGAGATTGAAGAAAAATTCAGCTAGTAAGAGCAAAACTCGAGCTCAAGAAACCGAGGCGCAGAGAGAAGAGAGATTGAAGAAAGTTGCTGCTTCTATGAGGAAAGCTCGAGCACAAGAAACCGAGGCGCAGAGAAAAGAGAGACTAGCAAAAAAAAAGCTGCGGCTAAAAGGAAAAGTCTACAAAACGAGACAGAGGACGAAAAGAAAGAAAGATTGGCAAAAAGACGTGCACGGAGAGGAATTTAATGAGCTTGAACACCATGTGGAGCTAGGTCTTCTGAGGAATGGAAACCACATGTAAATTTAAAAAACCTGCCCATGTGGACTAGGCCTAGTAGAGTCCTACTAGGGAACTGCATGTAAAATCCAAAAAAGAGCCGTGTACCTACCACCGTGGTGGTTTGGAAACCGGTACTTATATCAAGCTCAATACGTGAAAGTTCATAAAAGTAACTTTTAGGGTATCCGATTTGAGGAGCCTCTAATGACGCTAATTCGTCACGCGCTGTAAAACACTCTCACAATATGAAAACTCATAATGCATTTTTACTCCTGAGACCCTCGAATATTGTTAATTCGTCATTTTCACGAATGCAGTTAACAATTCATTCTCACAATGTAAATGCTTTTTCAGTACTCGCACCACCTCCCTCTCTCCAGTTTTGGAAACCCCCAAAATGTTGCTAACTCGTCATTATCACAATATGAAGCACTCGAGTGTATTTTAAAGTTGTCACAATGCGAAAGCTCAAAGAGCAATTGCACGTCCCCCCTCCCCATCCACCTTCCTTCAGTTCGACGATATCCCACGCGCGGGAGGCAATTTATTTTTTTGACGGTGCAGGACTTTTCCCATCCTCCTCCAGATCTACGGAAATGAAAAAAAAAGGCAGCAAATTGCACCTTTCCCAACCTCCTGCAGGCGGGAAGCAATTTTTTGACGGTCTATTTTCTGCAAAATTCTCGCGCACGTGAAGCGATTTTTTGTGAGGGTGAATGTGGCAGGAGGCAGCATATTTCGCTTTCCGAACCTCTTCCAGATCGACGAAAACGGAAAAAAGGTGGCAAAAAGCACTTTTTCACCCACTTCCAATTCAAGGAAAACCCGCGTGCGGGAAGCAGGCACTTTTCCACCTTTCTCCAGATTGATGAAAACCCTCGCGCGGGAAGCGGGTCCTCAGATCGATGAAAACGGGAAAAAAAGGGACAGAAGCACTTTCCCACCCTCCTCCAGATTGACAAAAAACGGGAAAAGGCAGCAAATTGTGCTTTCCCCCTCCTCCAGATCGATGAAAACGGAAAAAAACCAGCAAATTTTACTTTCCCACCCTCCTCTAGATCGATGAAAACCCGCGCGCGGGAAGCGGGCACCCCTCCTCCAGATCGACGAAAACGTGAAAAAAGGTGATGAATTGCGCTTTCCTACCCTCCTCCATATAGATGAAAACCCATGCGTGGGAAGCGGGCACTTTCCCCTCCTCCAGATCGACGAAATATCGCGTGCGGGAAGCGATTTTTTGTATTTTAAGGGTCCATTTAAGTGCAAAACCTGCGTGTGGAAAGCGGGTTTTTTTGGGGGTCGTTTGTCTGTTCCTGCCAAATCGCATTTTCCCCTACTTCTTATCGTTTGCTCTCTACTATGCAATGTGTTCAATTTTATAGCAATTTTCTTTTCAGCCAGTGCAATTTCCAAAATGACTTTTGTTCTTAATTTAAATCAACTTTATTTGCCTTGAACCATTCATGGATGGCATCACTTTTTTTATAGTGTTGAGTCATTTTTTTAGTAATGAAATATTAGCCAAGAGGCAAATATAATCAACAGGTAAATATGACTGGTTTCCTTCTCTGTTGATATCATTAATTTAAATCCAAGATAGCACCAGAGTAGCAGATTGCCTACCGGCCTTAGCTATATACTCTATTCAGTCCTACGCTGTCCATTAGGGTAGAGTGTAGAAACCTTTTTTGGAATGCATCATTGACAGGATGTGGAAAACTTCCTTCTTGGACATCACTACCACACACAAAAAATTTCGTCACTCTAGGGTTGTGTCTTAATTTGCCCCAAGGGCCTTCAAGTCTAACATTGTATGGCAATGTGTGAAACGGCCTAAAAGGCCAAAATTTGACTGGTTTTAAATTAATTTTAACAATATTTCATTTGAAACACTTGGAGACTATAAGAAAGGTAACCAAAACTGCCAAATGAAGTTTTTTTTTTCTGCACAATAGTGTAAGTACTAGTAATGGGCCAAAATTGCCTAAAAGGCCATATTGGCCAATTTTTGAAGCTAAATTATTCCTACAGTTTTTAAGAAAAAGAAAATTCTTTGTAATTACAGGGTACTAACATGATTTCTGAGAAATTCGAATGAGATAATGTTAAAAATTACACCTTAAAACAATCAAATCATCATTTTTGCCTGTTTTACAGTTCCGCCCATTGCCGTACAATCTTAAATTTGAAGGCCCTTGGGGCACCTCAAGACATGACCCCCAGAGTGATAAAATTTTGTGTGTGCGATAGTAATTCCCAAGAGCAACTTTTCCACGCCCTGCCAATGAGGAATCCCAAAAAAAGGTTTCTACACTCTACCCTACTGTCCATACTACGATCACACGTTTCCCGGTCCAACTCTTGGGGTGAGGCTCTCCCTAACTCGACGTTTTTTCTATTTTGAAACGTCTGGTTAGGGTTCAATTTTCGGTTACAGTATTAATTTTACTAAAGGATTTACACAATTTCTCTTTACTAAATTTCTGAAATATCAAGCCCATCTAGAATTAATCTTACCGTTTCAATCCTAACATTTATCATTGTTCTTGTCGTGTTGAAGCTGGACCAGATTTGTGCAACGCTTTCCCCTTTAGCAACGCTCAACATTTTCATCATTGGACCTAGGCATTCAATTCTATTTAGTGACACGTTCCACTTTTTAGCAAGCGACATGACTCCTTCTTGATCGAAATTATAAAAAGTCACAGAGGGAAATTCCAATTTGTGCCACTCAAATATTTTCACGTCCACGGCAACTGGCTCAGAGAGATAGTACTCAACACGAAAATAAATCTGTAATGAACAAACAGCCAGGCAACTCAACAAGAAAAATCCCCAAAGAACCCGTTCTATCACAGGCTTCGATGGATTCAAAACCTGCGACAAACCTTCTAAGCCATATTCAATATTCTTGCGTCTATCTTCTTCTCGTTTTATCTTTAGTTTGGTACGTACAACACGACGAATTTTCCGCAATATTAAATTGTTGTACATGATCATTGACACGCGTCTTCTTCTTTCGTTCATCATGATCGAGTTCTAAATGACTCGGATCCTGACAGAGGTTATCCTGTAGATCTTGAGTACGAATGCTGTGAACAAGACAACCAAAAAAATACTGGTAAACTTTCCAAATGAATTAGATTAAATTGATTATGTCTTTGTGAAAGAGACAATGGAAAACATCAATTTCTACCATTTTAACTGTCTTTAAAATTAGGCAAAAATTGGGTAAACGTCCAAACATTAACACGATGCACGTCCTCAAAATAGTTGTCCAAATTACACAATACATGTTGTTAAAGAATATTTAAACTGTCTTTGTGTCGAAAAAATCTAATGTTAAATCAAGGAGCAGGTCATGTATGTAGAGTAGGTAAAGCAACCAATAGATCATGTAAAAGAAATTTTTGGATATCCATTTTCAAAGATTAAAGCTAAAATAATAAAAATAAACATAACTTTACGTTGTTGTTTATACCAGCTGTGTCGTTTCCTTTCAGCTACATTCACGAAAAATGTGTATTATGACAATTGCATCCGAACATTAGATAATTTGATGAATTTGGACTTGCCAGAAGTGAAAAGCATTAAGCAATGATACAAGGAATATCAGATTGCTGTCTAAGTATCCATAGCTACTTTTAGTCTTCTGTACAGCCGTACCGGCTGAGAAGACTATTGCAACGACTTTGTCTGTCCGTCCGTCGCCTTTTTCAACTTCACAACGGTACCAGATATTGACGACCACGGTTTACAACGTGACATTCAATGTCAGAAGTTAGTTAAATAATATGGCAAATAGCAACATCGTTACTTCCTTACAGCTATTGTACAACTCTTTCATTGTTGGACCATTGTTGCAGCAGTGGATTTATATCATGAAGACACATTGCTGCAACAATGCTGCAACAATGAAATCGTTGTCTTACCACTAGTAAGAACCACGGCTAGGGGTGGGTTTCTTACTTACGTAAGTAAGAAAACGAAGGCGTGGGTTTCTTACTTACGTAAGAAAGAAAACGAAGGTCTTTGGATCTTTCTTAAGTAGTGAAAATACAATTGCTGTTCATGTTTACGTATCCAAATAGTTTTTTAAATAATAAAAAAATAATTCTAGGCATAGAAAATGCAGGCGTGGGGTTCTTACATACGTAATTAAGAAAACGAAGGCCTTTGGTTCTTACTTATGTAAGTAAATCTACTACCGCTAGCAATGTTTACGTTAGGGGTCGGACGAATAGGGAAAAAGCATATGTGAATATTCGCAAAAAAATATTCGAATATTCGAATATTCTTTCAAATTTTTGTTGTCATGATTAGACCGAATCTCCCCGCAACCCCCTCCCCCAAAATACGTTTTCATTAAATACCTAAGCTTTATTTAGTCTGTTGGCAATGCAAGGTATACTAAATATAACCATAAGTTTAATTTAACCTATTAAACAAGGCAACTTGGAATACACACCAGAAAAAATGCTAAATTGCCAACTACAGTACTATACGGAATCATAGAAGTTGAGTTGTGTAGGATGGATAAGCAACTTCCAGCTCAAATGCATAGCCGAAGTGCGTAGTCTTCGAAGCAAGCGTGCCACGCGAATGTATCCCAGAATATAAAGTGCATCTGCTACTTCTGCCTGACCAAGCTGCCATGAGGTATTCGGATTTGATCAGCTAGTAGATGAATGGAATTCCACCGTAAGCGGTGGAATTTTCTGTGAAATACGCCCTGTACTGCGTTGTTTATGATGTATCAAACGTAGGTAAGATAAGAGATTGTTGTATTGCCAGGCGTAGGTGCCATTGTGGTTTTGTAACAAAGTTTGACAGTCGAACGAAACTTTAACGCCAATTGTTGGGGAAGTAAATATCGTATTTTTGTAACACACGAGACGGAGGTACTTACGAATGCATGATATTTGCAAGAAAACCGGTGTAGACTGTAGAATGAGTCATCTTCTTGTGACAACAGTAACAGTTAAAATGTCGTAGCAGCAGAAAAATTGAAAAAAAATACTAAATCCAATTTAGTACCTTTATACCAGTTTAGTACCTTTATACCAGTTTAGTACCGCGCTGTACTAGGTGTTGTCTGCTTTCTCCGCCATGTTGAAAGATGGTTTAGAGGGATTAAACCTAGTTCCTTAGGTGTAAATTTCCGATCACGCAGCTGCGAGTGCAGATTGGCGTGGCGGTACGTCCTTTGATGCCACGCTCTTAAACTTCTGGTTTAGTCAAGTTGCTTATCATCCAAACACAACTCAACTTCTATGACGGAATTAACGTATTCCACCAAGGTGTGTTTCCTTTTACGTATGATATTAGAGTTGATGTCATCTATCAACTGGGAACCATAGCCGTGGTTGATGTCCCGATTCTTTAGTTCTTAAATGTTTTAGAAAGAACTGCTGCACGCATCTGTAATCACCCCCCCCCCCCCACCAGTTTCAAGCAAGCAATCCAAAATGAATGGATCGTTCCCACCACAAAATGGTTGAGAAGAAAAGGGGAACCAAAAAAAAAACATAGTGTGGACTGACTGGGACTCGAGAAGCCCACACGAAAACTTAATAACTAACTCAAAAAAACGTAAAACGACATTGAATTTTTTTGCGACTTTTCTAATGGAAAAATATCCTATTCGAATATGCTCATAACGAACGAAAATTCTAATACGTATCGATGTTCCAAAATAATACATTTATTGCAACTGAAGAAAGACCCGAAGGAAAGAGTTGAAATGTATTAAAATAAACAAATAAAGGCATTTATTGCATTTATTGAGTTTTAAAAACGGAGTGGAGCAAAGAACATTGCCATGAACAATGGCTTGTTATGCTAACACAATAATGGCTTGGTTAGTAACAATGCAAATCGTAGTTGTACAAATATATTAGACGATGGCGTTCGGCAACAATGCGGTAGGACTTTCACTTTATTGCCCTCCTGGCTTTGCCACTCGGGTAAACAGTGAATGTCTTACCTTATTGTTGCCGAACGCCATCGTCTAACTGATACTAAGATACAACGACGATGTTACTTTCCCCGTGCCCAAGCATCGTTGCATCTTGTTCGAGTGAGTTCTAATCCAACTTGTGCGCCTCATCTCTTTACTGTACCATTGTTACACGTTGCAGCTTAATAGCTTCTGCTCAGCTTACGTATGAATAAATAAATACATAAATTGTGACATTTTCATATTGTTAATTCGGGTACACTTCAGCAGTATAGTCTAACCACCCAAAACCAAAACTGGTAAAAAAAAAACCGCCAAATTTTTTTAAAAGCCTAATATTCGTACAGTCTTATGAAACAACTTCACGAGTAGCATGCAGGAATTAACCGTGCGTGAACAATGAAGGCGGTAAATAGAGCTGGTCCGTTATAAGAGCCAACGGTGGAATCCAACTCTCAGTCCACATTATAGGGAGGGAATGTGTAAAGCCAGTATGGTAATAAAACTAGCACTACACCTTTTTCATCACCAGCTTGCTGCCTGCCTACCCTAATATGGGCTCAGAGTTGGACTCTGCTGTTCGTTCTTATAACGGCCCAGCTCTAGCCATCACTGTTTGGTGTTTAGGCTTACTGCCTACATAAATACATGTTTATTTCCTGAAGATGAGTACAACTTCTAGTCACGGTCTGCTAGTGTGCCAAGGGTCTGCATGGCGGAGGGTTTTTTGGTCCGTCTTTAACACTAGCAACCTCAACACTACGGTGTGCAAGTGTTCCTACGGTGTGTATGGCGGGCAGGTTTAACACCCGTTTAACACTAGTCATAAAGAGGTGAAGGGAGATCCAGACAAACCGGGCCCGGGGTGGCTGCTTAGAGGATGTTTGGCGGTTTGAATCCCCTTTTGGGTTTGATTCCGATTTGCCCATTCTGGCCACTGGGCTTTTCATCCTCATCCCCCAGCATGTTGGCCGTGTGCTGCAACCTAGTAATCCGTGGAGGCGGAGATCCTGGCTTTCGGGCTTTGGCTCCTTATTCCGGAGGACGGGTGGCCTGGGCTAGCCGGCCTAAGGTCAATCGGCTATGACCTTTCGGGTCCTGTCGATGTGGGGAGGCGGCTTGTGCTGTATCCATCTGCATCACGGACCCGAACTGTTTGGGTTATCGAGGGAGGTGGTGTGTACGGCTTCCTTGGTGGCCTCGCCTCTCGGCATGCTTAGGCTGCTACCTCACCGAGATACACGGCGGTGTTAGCTTCCTGGTGCAGGGCCCTGGTTATGTGGCTTCCGGCCCTGCATCACCCGAGTGCCGCGCGGGGCTTTCTTTTCTGGGGAGCGCACCGCCGCGACTTCTTTTTTGCTCTCTATGGCAACTTCTTCCCTCCCCTCCCCCACAAAATCTTCTTTCCCCCAAAATTCTAGCAAGCGCCAGAGGAGGGAACCTGAGATGGTTGGGCCTAGTGCCCAGTTACCAGACGTTCGTAAGAGTCGGGACCAAGTCCCGAAGTTCCTGGTGGTGACAGGTGAGGGCCGAGATGTTACACAACTCGGTCCTTTCGCTGTCCACAAAGCGCTAAAGGGGATCTGTGGTTCAGATCCGAAGAGCGTCTCTCGGCTCCGTGCTGGGGGATACCTTATGGAGGTTGAGGACGATGCTCAGGCAAAGAGGCTTTTGAAGGCGAGTGCACTGGGGTTATGTCCGGTGCGTGTGGAGCCGCATCATACCTTAAATAGCAGTAAGGGGGTCGTGACGTGCTTTGATTTGAGGGGTCTCAGTGATGATGTCATCCTGGACGAACTCAAGTCACAAGACGTTACGGCCGTTAGGCGTTTGACGCGGAAAGGCGAGAATGGTGCCCAGCCAACTGACACCTTTTTCCTGACCTTTGATTCGCCGGTTGCACCGCAGCACATTACTGCCGGTTACCTGCGGTTGAAGGTCAGATGTTATGTCCCGAACCCAATGCGGTGTTACCGCTGTCAACGCTTTGGTCATACCAGCGGTTCGTGTAAGGCTAAGCCAACCTGTGTTAGCTGTGCTCAGGCAGCCCATGAGGGCACTGATTGTGCTGCCCCGGCGCGCTGCGTCAACTGCGGTGGTCAGCACCAGGCCTCTTCACGGGACTGCCATGTTTATGTTGAGGAACGTCGTGTTCAGGAATTGAAGGTTAAGGACGGGCTTTCCTACTCAGAGGCCCGGAAGAAAGCCAAACTATCGGCGCCGACGCTAACACGTTCTTTTGCCCAGGTGTGCAGTGCGTCATTGCCTGGCCCAGTTAGTGAGTCTGCTGATTTGGCGGATTTGCGCGCTGAGCTCAGGTCTTTGACGAGGACGGTGGGCATGCTTGTTACTTTGTTGACCCAGCAACATCCATCTTTGCAGGGTCTTTTGGGTCCTTCAGACCCGGTTGCTGCCGTGCCGTCGACTTCTGCCCAGCCTGCAAATGCTTCTGCTTCTGCTCCTGTTACTGTTCCTGTTCCCGATGCTCTAACTGTTCCCAGGCAGGTGAAGGCTTCGGCTAAGCCTCCGCCTGCCCGGAGTGCGCCACAGAAGCCGTCGAAAAAGAAGGCTTCTGCTGGTAAAGCCTCAACTCCGCCTGTGAAGACGTCTCCACCGGGAGAGACGGTGAAACGGTCGTTGAACGGCCAGCTTGCTGAGGGGTCCATTGCGTCCCCTCAACATTGTGATACTACTCTGCCCATGGAGCAGGAAGAGATTTCCTGTTCTAATTCTCCGGAACTTTTTCCTCCTTCCGAGGACAACTTTGTTCTGAACCTCACTCCATCTTTTGATTCGGGTGAGGATTCGGATGTTTTCGGATCGCCCAGAGGAGGAGTTGAGGAGGATGGTGTTGTCTTAAGCCCGCCCTTATGCCTGCGCATACCATCGTTCAGTGGAACTGTCAAAATTATCGGACCCATGCAGAAGAGCTGCGGCTGCTTTTGTCGCATTGGCGACCTCTGTGCTGCTGCCTTCAGGAAACTTGCTTTAAGGCGTCGGATAATCCGGTTGTTAGGGGTTACTCTGTCTACCGTCTGGATGCAGACCCTGTGCCACGTGCACATGGTGGTGTTGCAGTGCTGGTTCAACACTCTCAGCAGCGTGCCAGTGTGCCTCTGCACACTAGATTTCAGGCGGTAGCAGTTCGAGTTTCTTTCCAATTGGATATTACTGTCTGTTCGCTTTATTTGCCACCGGATGAGGTCTTTGGGGTTGGTGACCTGGAGGACCTGGTTCGACAGCTTCCTGCCCCGTTCCTCTTGCTGGGCGACTTTAACAGCCACTATGTCCAGTGGGGAGGACCTAATACTGACAACAAGGAAAGGATCCTTGAGGAGTGGATGCGGAGGGGGTCCGTTTGCATCCTGAACGATGGAGCCATGACATACTGTAACTTGGCAACGGGCAATTGGTCAGCCGTGGACTTAGCCTTTTGCTCGCTGGCCATCCCAGTTCACTTCACTTGGGCTGTCACTGCCGATCTGCATGGAAGCGATCACCTCCCCATTGTGTTGTCCACAACACAAGGGGGTTTTGTAGCTTCCAGGCCAGCCCGGTGGGCGTTTAAGCGTGCTGAATGGTCAGCCTTTGCTGAGGCTGGTGTGTTTCAGCGTGCGGTTGAGGACTTTTCTGATGTGGATGAACTTTCCACTCATTTCACTGATGTGGTCCTTGCTGCTGCTCATGCTACTATCCCGCGTACGTCCACACAGCCGCGGCGGGTTCCTGTTCCGTGGTGGACGCCTGCTTGCGGGCAGGCCATTCAGGCCCGCCGGCGAGCGTTGCGTGCATTCACGGTCAGCCCGACTACTGGCAACTTTGTAGCGTTTAAGCGCTGTCGTGCCCGTGCCAGGTATGTCATCCGTGAGGCTAGACGTGCTTCGCGGGCAGCTTATGTTTCGTCGATCACGCGCTCCACGCCTTCTCAGCAGGTGTGGCGGAAGGTGCGCCAGATCTCGGGGAGGAGCGTGCCTTCCCCGGTTTCACAGCTGAAGGTGGCGAATACAGTGATCTCTTCTGTGCCAGATATCGCCAATTGTCTTGCGTCTGCATTTGCGCCGGTCTCGAGTCATGACCATTATGATCCTGGTTTCCTCGGGATTAAGCGTAGAGAAGAGGCTCGCTTTCTTGTCTTTCGCTCCGATGGGCTAGAGGAGTACAATTTACCATTTACCTGGCAGGAATTTGTTTCAGCTTTGTCCAAGTCGCATGACTCCGCCCCGGGGCCTGATGATGTTCACTATCAACTGTTGAAACATCTGACCTTTGCCTCCCAGCAGTTCTTGCTGGGGATGTTCAACCGTGTGTGGGCAGAGGGCTCTATTCCAGCAGCATGGAAGACAGCAGTTGTCATCCCGATTGTAAAACCGGGCAAAGACCCTACTTCTCCTTCCAGTTATCGCCCAATCACTCTGACTAGCTGTGTCTGTAAACTTATGGAACGGATGGTCAGTGAGCGGTTGGTGTGGGTGTTGGAATCACGGGGATTCTTATCTGCGTCCCAGTGTGGCTTTCGACCTTTTCGGTCAACCATCGATCATCTGGTTGCCCTTGAATCGGATGTGAGGGAGGCTTTTCGCCTGCGTCAACATCTGGTTCAGGTTTTCTTTGACTTGGAGAAGGCTTATGATACGACCTGGCGTTATGGGATTCTCCGTAATCTCTATAACTGTGGCTTGAGGGGACGGATGCCACTGTTGCTTTCCGCTTACCTCTCAGGCCGTTATTTTCGTGTTCGTGTCGGGGCGGCTCTTTCCCGCCCGTTTGTCTTGGAGAATGGTGTGCCTCAAGGAGGTGTTCTTAGTGTCATCTTGTTTGCTATTGGGATCAACCCCATTGCTCAGCAAGCTGCTGTTCCCCAGTCATTGTTTGTCGATGACTTCGGCCTGCGCTTTCGGGCAGCTCGCATGCAGACCTGTGAGCAGCAGCTACAGCTGGCAATTAACAAAGTCCAGACCTGGGCGGTAAGTAATGGTTTCCGGTTTTCTCCGGACAAGACTGTGTGCATCCACTTTTGCCGCCAACGAACACTGCACCCGGATCCTTGCCTGTACTTGGGACAGGCACAAATTCCTGTTGTCCCACAGGCACGTTTCCTGGGTCTGGTGTTCCATTCCAGGTTGTCTTGGCTTCCACACTTACGTCAGCTTAAAGACAAGGCTTTGCGGGTGCTTAACATCTTGCGGGTCCTGTCGGGCACTTCATGGGGTGCCGATCGCGCTGCTATGTTGCGCCTCTACCGAGCCCTTGTCCGCAGCAAACTTGATTATGCGTGTATGGTCTATGATTCGGCTAGTGACTCCACTCTCCGGATGTTGGACACTGTGCATCACAGTGGCCTGCGTGTGGCGACTGGGGCTTTTCGAACTTCTCCAGTGGTCAGCCTCTGTGCTGAGGCCTCGGAGCCACCTTTGGCCATTCGTCGCCGACAGCTTGCCATTTAGTATGCTGTGCGTTTGCGTGCTGTGCAATCCAGTCCTGGTTGGTCCATGGTTTTTGGGCCAGACTTGCTAGTCGGTAGACGCAGGGTGGGTAATGGTGATTTCCGCGATAGGCTCTAGCAGTCCTGTCAGGAGATAGCCTTTGAAATGCCCTGCGTCTTGAGGCTTGGGAGAATGCCAGTTGCCCCTTGGTTTGTCCCAGGTGGCAGTTTCATTTTTGCTCTGGCGTCCCTCCCGAAGAGTTCCACTCTACCAGCAAGGTACTTACAGGAGTTCCGGCGGCTGAGTTCTCAGTACGCCGGTTATCAGCGCCTGTTTACTGATGGGTCGAAGTCCGACGTTGGCGTGGCGTGTGCTTGTGTGTGTAAGGGTGTAACGGTTGCCCATCGCCTTCCATCAGGCTATTCTGTGTTCTCTGCAGAGCTTTTGGCTCTTGGTTTGGCGGTGGAATGGATCCTTGACCTTCAGGGCACGCATTTCATTGTCTTTAGTGATTCCATGAGTGCCCTGGAGTCCTTGGCGAATTACAATCCTCGGAACCCCTTGACACAACGTGTCCAAGCTTTGCTTTCCCGCTTGCCTGGCCAGCGGAAAACCGTGCTTTTCTGCTGGATCCCGGGCCATGTTGGGATAGCAGGGAATGAACAAGCTGATTCTGCTGCGAAAGGGGCCCTTTCTGGCCCTCTCGGTAGGGTTCTCAGCCTTGTTCCCTCAGATGCCTTTCCAACTCTGCGTCTGAGGTTGCACGCTTTTTGGCAAACCTTTTGGGACAGACTGGACGCTAATAAGTTACGGGCCATTAAAGGCACTGTCAAGGAGTGGCACTCGGCGTGTCGCCGCAGTCGCCGTGAGGAGGTTGTGTTGGCCCGTTTGCGAATTGGTCACACCCGACTTACTCACTGTTTCGTTTTGCGGGGGGGTTGACCCTCCTGAATGTTCTTGCTGTCGACGGCCACTTACGGTCCGGCACTTACTTGTTGATTGTCGCCATCTTGATGGTGGTCGTCGTCGGTTCCATCTTCCGCATGACATTGCGCGTCAGTTGGGCGATAAGTCTGTCCTCCTGTCCGGTGTTTTTCAATTTTTGCAGGAGGTACAGATGTATGACAAGATTTAGATTAGGGGTTTGAATAACATCTCTGTAATGTGTGGCGCAGTGGCAACCCGGACCACTGCACTGTGACTGAGGTTGGCGCTAATGACCAAGCTGTCGACGCGCATTAAGCCTCATCTCCCCCCCCCATAACTTCTAACGTAGCCATTTTTTGTTTTCCAGTTGCTCGTGGATATATAGTCACTGGGCTGCAGTAACTGTAGTACAGTCTACAGAGTGCAAAATGTATCATAGATTAAACATTAACACATTCAAAACACTCCCATTCACGTAAACTTTGAAAAATTTCAGATATTTCAAATAAACAAAGAACATAATACTAACTATCTGTAGTCACTTTGGTTTTCATCTTGTGAGTGCCTAAGGCCTTCGTCAGGCAGATAACTGGCAGCAGTTAACGCTCGCTAAACTCTTTGAACCTTTTGAAAGAATTTGTGTTTCTGCTAAACGCATATAGTTTTAAACTAAACTAATCTACGTTAGGCCTCTAAATTGGCTGCTAGAAACGATAGGGCGTATTTATTTCGCACAAGCATGATTTCAGAGCTGATTTTATGAGCTGAATTGTTTCAAAGTGGGCAGCAACAATCACTGCATGGTCGTGCGTTTGCAACTTTGGAAATGAGAAAATATTACTGCCAACAATTGTTCACCCGCACCAAGTTAGGCAACAAGCATCACGTCAATTCAATTGTCGAGGACATAAACCATAGCCAGAAATAAAGATACACGGATTATAAACAAAAACGTCAAGTGTGACGAAAAAAAGGGTTATAATGATTGAAGTTTCACTTTGCTTGTTAAAATGTACATGGATAAATATAGATGATGTTTAATTAAAATAGGCAATTGAGAAAATTGCATCTGTATAAGTGGTGTTGTGCTTTAACAATAAGTTAATTGGTAAAGCTGAATAGCACTTAAACAGGTGCAATTTTCTCAATTGTGCATTTGCTTATTACTATTAAAAATCATCAGTTTTTATCCGTGTACATTTTGACAAATAAAGTGAAATTCAATCTTATAATAACCTTTTTTTACGGCACCCACTTGACGTTTTCGTTTGAGTTTCGTTTTCGTCAACAATTTTACATAATACACAGATAATTTACTGTTAGAGATTAAAAAAAGAAAACAAAAGTATAAAACAAGTGTAATACCAACACGAGCTGAGGCACAGGAAATTCACATATACATTTATATAATAAAAAATAACACATACAAAATGCTTTCATACAATTGAAGTATTTCAGAAAGCAACTACTCTTTCTTGTACCTTTTCACCTTACTAATACTAGTTAATAAAGAAGAAATAACAAGGTAAAGGGGGCAACGGCTACTTAGTGTTTGCTATTTTTTTGGCAAATTGTTGAGATTTTAGGGATATATTGTTTTTTCTATTTTTTTCCAAATTATTTGAAACCTTATGATTTTTTCTCTCAAATATTCCATAATTGATTCATCATAATTTCTGTGCGTTTTGT